>JARFYF010000001.1:132815397-132826480 GCA_030265395.1 Rhina ancylostomus
CCCCCCCGGGGGGGCAGAAGGAGGAGGAATAGAAAGATATGTTAAAGCCAAGCTTGCAGCAAGAATGCATTTAACTTGAAGTAAACCTACATTAAAGGGATCAAGTAACTGTAGCTGTGCAATAAAAACTGTGCAGTTAATAACCTCAATTTATAACAACTGACCAAGTTTCATATCCCAGCTTGGTCCAAGGATCCAACAGAACTTTTAAATAAACTTTTAAAACAAGCAATATGAGCCAAATGAAATCCAGGAGCAGTTATTCAGGGGCACAGGCATGATTGTCTGATGTTATAAATACACTAACCAAGGAAGTAGCTGGAGTAATCTGGACATTCAGTGACAAGTGCGTTCAAATGCAACTGGTTTCCCATCCATCAAACTACTACTGTGGACAGGTTATTATCAAAATTTATAAATCAACATGATAAGTATCAAGCATGGTTCCCCCCCCACCTCCGAGTCTAAATGTATTTCCACAGGCTTTAAAAATACTCGAGGAAAAGTCATTCACCCTTCTTTCCCCATCAAAATACCCTTGTGTGATAATGGTCAAAAATCAAACCAAGTAAAAAGCAAGAAACTGTATATCCTTTAAACCTGAAATAAGAATGGAAATACTCGGCCAGTCAAGCAGCTTTTCTGGAGAGAATAAAGAGTTACCATTTAAGGCTGATGGTAACTTTGAACTTTCTTCAAAACTGGGAAAGTTTAGAGATCTTTAAGTTGTGGAGAAGGGTGAGGGATGGGGAGAATAAAGAGAACGTCTGTTATATGGTGGACACTAAAAGAACATGCTGGATCAGATGGATAGGAACTTGGGAGGATGTTGATAATAGCAGCTAATCTATCTGGAGGAGGTGCAAGTGGGGTGAGGGTGTTGGAGAGGAGAGGGAAACAAAAAATACTAATGGAATTGTGAGATACAGAATAGTGCAGTTGCTGGAAAACTGAAATAAAGGAGAATGTTAGGAAAGCTCAGCAGATCAGGCAGCATCTACAGAGAGAGAAAAATACTGAGTTACATCAGAATTGTACAGGACTGAAAAGCAAAAAGCTGCAGATACATTGATCTAAAACAAAATTAGAAAATGTAAGAAACAGTCACCAGGTCAGGCTGCATCTGTGGAGAGAAAACACAACTGGCGTTTAAGATCAATGACCATTATAACTGGTAAGGTGCGAAAAACAAGTGGGTTTTAAGTTACAGAGAGAGGGAGGGTTGGAGAGTACAAAAGGAATGCCTGTGTGGTAGAGACCAAGGTTGGCCAGGAGGCACAAAGCTTTTGGCGCCATCTAGTTAACAGACAAATAAGGGCAATTAGATGGAAAAAAAAGAACACGTTGCTGCTGTGAGATGTAGTTGCAGAACACGGTATATACTGGAAATCCGAGACAGAAGGAATGCTGTAAATTCTGGGCAGATTCAGCATCATTGGGGAAATTTGCATTTTGTGGGTTAGATTGCTTAAGGTCTGAAAACCATACCACAATTAGTTGTTGATCACAATATGAATTTTAAAGCCTGAGGCTTGCGGAAGACAAAGTAACTCCTGCAGTTCCACTAATGTGAAGTCCTAGAATTTGGAAGTTAACATCCTGCACATTTGAAATTTTACACTGATCACACATTATTAATTTTTCCCCTTTTTTATAATCTTATTCGTACATGCACCATTGCTTGAACAAGTTAGCTAACTTGCAGAATGCCTATTAAAATGTTTCTAGACTTGGAGTCAAGGATGTGACTTGCCCTGAAATTTTCTTTTAACTTCTCATGAAGTAAGTAGCAGTTAAGAATAGGACATTAGTACTTGGAGATTTGAATAGGAATCCAACATTCTAGCAATGGAGTCTCATCAGTCATTGTAGTATGCTTTCATTCCATTCACTAGTAAGCTGGCAACATGCAGCATTTTCTGCCCATAATGTAAAGGAGGAATACTAAGTGAAGACAATTCAAAAGTAATCAGTGCTTTAAAGCACATCCTAATTCTCAAAATGCTCTTAAATCAGGATCCCACAAGTAGTCTGCGTGACCTATTGAATATTTCCAGCATTTTCTGTTTCTATTTCAGATTTCAAATATCTGCAGTCTTTTGCTTTTGTATAAACATTAATAGATTTGTTTTTGGATAATTCAAGCTTCATTAAAGTCACCAAAGTTATTAATATTATAATCTTCGCTACAATGCAAAGGAATAGGTTTTCTTTACTTAAAGGTTTCCAACACTAAAGAGCTAATCTTCTAGCTCCTATGTCCGGTTACTGCCTAAATTCTTAATATTTCAACAATGGTAATGTAGGCCACCACTTCTATATTCCCAGGTTGCTGTGCAGCTTACATTCCACCATTACATCAAGGCAACAATTCCAAATCCTGACCCTACAATAATTGAAGGTTCTTGTGGGGCTCATTGAATGCAGAAACACTAAATCCTTCTGTGACTCACAAGCAGAATTCCAGCTATGGCAAAATAATCCTCTCCTTCCAAGCAAAGCCTGTTTGATTAAACCAAATGAGGCAAAGTCACCTCATCACGGAGTCCTGAAAGTGTTCCTACCACCCCATAAGGAATACCCAAGTTAGTTATTGCAGGATTAACAAACATGTGCTTGGACAATGTCATGGACTGCCACCTCTCACCAGCAGAAAGATGGCAAAGATTATCAAGGAGATCATTTTCTAACTATTTTCTAACGTTATGAACAGATGTGTACATCAATCTATAATCTAAAGGGTAATTTCCATTGTCAATCAATTAAAGTGAAACATGAAATCAATCCCTGGGTGTATCACACAGACTTTCACCGGCACTAACGGGATACAGATGCCTCAGAATGTTGGAAAGGCTGCACTGGGAAGATTTTTTTTTACCCACTGCATTCACACCAATGTGACACATTCAATATTCCAGCTTGCGTTACAAGCCAACATGCTTCCACAACTACCTTGATACTTCCTTCCAGAATGCTTTCCACAAGGACTCAATTCCATTCTCCCAGCTTCTCTAACTCAGTTGTATCTCTTTTGATATCAGTTTGCATGTAAGTTTTCTTTTTTCCCCTAATCAAGGCTGCCTCTCCACCTTGGTTGAGAGGGCTCTCAACCATGTTCCATTTCTTGTACTTCTCATCCAGTGCAAAGATAGAATTCCTCTTGTCCTCAACTTCCACCCCTCCAGCCTCACACATTCAACTTCATTTCTGCCACGTTTCATGAGATGCCACTATCAGATACACCTTCCCCTCCTTTCAGCATTCCAAAGGGACCATTCTCCCATCTCTAACAACATTCATTTTACTTTTCACGACACTTTTCCATGCAACTGCAGGAGATGAAAGTTTTACCTTCCCCCTTTCCACCATCCAGGGACCAAAACATTCCTGCTCTCACCCAATTTGGCATACTGCATCCAGTGCTCGCACTGTGGTTACCTATACATTGGGGAAAGCAAAAAGGAATAGGATGCCTTTGTTGCACAATAACTTAATTCAAGCTGCATAGGTGACCCTGATCTTCTAGTTGACTGTCATTTTAATTCTGTCCCTCTCCCACTCTGACCTTGCCATTTTTGATCTTTTGCATTGTTCCAACAAAGCACATTGCAAGATTAATGGAGCATCTCGACTTGCATCTATTTTGTTTTCCTCCCCTGTAATCCCTCTATTTACACCTCTTCCAAACAGGTTTGCTATTACCAACAACCCTTCACACTCTTTCTCAGATGACCACAATCTGTGTCATCATTTTCTCTTGGTCTCCATCCTATCAGAGACATTTCTTTTATTCTCTTCATCATTCACTGCAGCTTAAAACTAACATGGGAGCTATTCCTAGGTTAACTCCCAAAACAGTGCAATGGTTATGATGGAAATACCATACCAGTAACTCTATCTTATATTGTGAATTGGGCATTTTGCCAAAGAGCCCAATTTGAAAAATATTCTAATTCCAGAAATGTTAAAAAAGCACATCACTTGTCAATGAAAATTTAAAAAAACTACACATAGTAGAAATCTGAAATAAAAACAAAAATTTCTGGAAACACTCAGCAGGCCAGGCAGCATCCATGCGAGAAACAGTTAATGGTTTAGATCTAGCATGGTGCAGTAGGTTTAGCCTCATAGCCTCGGCAGTATGTCATTCTTCCCTATAATATCTGTTAATTAACACTTGAAAGAAAATAGGTCTTGGGACTAAATTCTCATCAGCTACTGTTGATTTGGCCTTGTGAATTATAATTCAAAACTGGCTAATTATTTTTCATGACGTGATACAATTATGAATATAATTGAATGGATACTTTAAATTTGAAATGAGTTTTGACGAAGGGTCTTTGACCTAGAATATTTCTTCTGTTTCCCTTTGCACAGGTCTGCCTGATGCACTGAGTGTTTCCAAATTCTTTTGGCAGGAGATTCCCACTCCCGATTGATGTCAAAACTCTACAAAATGGCACACAATGTTTGTTAACCATTTAAACCAAGCCTCAATACAAAAATTTGTTAATCCACTTAATTTACATTACCATAATGCTTTAGCAAGACAGCCTAAATCAGTGGTAATCCTCGCTGTGGATTGCTATCCCTCACCAAAATTCCAACTACTCTTTCAATTAGATTCATATTTTTCATGATGATATAATTCGCCAGTTTCTGAATTACATTTCACAAGGCTCAATCAACTGTAGCTGATATCTCATCAGTTTAGTCTCAAGACATTTCTGTTCCAGTGTTAATTATCTGATATTAGAGAAGAGTGACATAAAGCTGAAGTTGCAAGAGATTAAAGGTACTGAACCATGCTTCACAACAGTAGATCTATTTAGTTAGAGATCTTCTAAAGAATTCAGTTATGTTGAAGGATTTTTGCCTTTTCTTCCAAAAATGAGGGAGAATTTTTTTTTAGTAATGGTGAGCACCAGCTAGCTCTTGCTTTGTGTATACACCTGAACTGTTTAAACTGGCCTGATAGCATAGCAGAAGAAAATCTTAAGAGCTAATCTCCATATATGCATTTTTAAGTAATCATATCTAGTTACTATCACAGAGTAATAACCTTGATATTTTTCTTTCTTCCTATATTGTGGATGTCAAAAGATCACTGTGTAACTGATCCACTGCTATTACCAGGTACCATAGAGTGGAATGGCCTTTGGACTAACAGTGGAAGAAAAAAATTCCTTTAGGAAATCACTGACTAATTTCTTGAAATAAAATCTCAAAATCAAAAGAAGTCATACTATTGATAGCAAAAAATACAACTGAGCAGAAATCAGATATTCCATAACAATCGTTTTAGATGAGAAGCAAAAAAGTGACCAAAAATTAGTAAATTTGTTTTTATTAATTTATTAAACACAATTATGAAAATGTATACATACACAATCTTCAGGAAAGGGATTTACATAAAATATACTCAAAAGTTGTCAGCTGCAAGGATCCATAATGTGTGAAATATTTAGTGAATGGTTGTCAATGCTAGTATGTCGTAACTAGGTTTAATAGTACACCAAACAATTGCAGATCAGGTAAAGTATGGGTTTTCTGCAAAACTAATGGTTATTCTGTTTTGTTCCCAACAAATGCTACTTCCTTTGCTGGAGTTCTGTGACACTTCTATTGTAGACCTACAATAGTTATGAGCTGTGTAGCAAGAAACTGTGCTCGGACAGCTGAAGGTAATGCCACATAAAGCAGAAAGGTTGACACTGGCTGGGTCATAAATGGGCAGGTAATCTACCCTTGGTGTACACATCATCCAACTACATTCAACAGAAAGACAAATTCAGTAGGATGTATAATGGCCAATACTGGATCCATAGATTAAATGGAGGTTCTTAAGAGATTCAAGGGGGAAATAATATTTTCCAAACTTGGCCCTTCTGTTTAGTAATTAGCTCCTAGGAACATGGAAGAAGAGTGGCTGGAGAAGAGTTTGTGATTTTATTTAAAATAAAACAGGTGTTTATTCCTATGTTGTATTGTCAGTTAAAGTTACTCAACAACAGTCTTTAACACAAATGAAACATATAATTATCTCTAAAACATTTGTTATTTCATTTCACATGTTTAACATCAATTAGTTTGTTAACATATTCTGTTTCAGGATTGCCTTCCTTGAGGCACAGTAAGAAAACAGATCAAAACATCTATAATTACAAGGCTTCAACCCCCAGCAATTCATTATCCACCAGCAGCCCCACTCTCAAACCTCCTCAGCTTGAATAAACTTCGCTGTAATAGATGGTTTCAACCAAAACTGCTAAGTATTAAGGAACGATACCGTAGTGGTAATTTTATCATGTATCAATCACAATATATCCAAGTTATTACACATGCCTAACATTTAATAAAGTCACCAAGCTGCAAGGGCTAGAATGATCTCAGTTAGTTTCAATCTAACTCCTTTGGGGTCACAGTGGAAATTTCCCATCCACTGGTTAAGGTTTTGTCTATTTTATTACCATTTCTAAATCACATGGTTAAGGCTGGGTTAGAGAATACATTAATAGATTTTTTTTTAGGTATTTAAAGATATGGGATTAGTTGAGGAAAGTAGCAATGGAGGTACAAGATCAAACATGATCTTGCTGAATGCAGACACAGGGAGGAAAATGGCCCATCCTTTTAGTTTTTTGTCCATGTTGGAAGGTTAGTGAAATTATTGGGGATAGGCTAAGTGGACCCAAGAGTTTTTCAGCCCATCCCTGTTCATACCATGGTATGATCTTTGGTGGATCTTGAATTGTCTGCTTAAGTGTGTACGTCATGGGCTTTAAAATTAAGGAACAAAATTCATTACACTGGTAATTGGTCGCTTTATAAGCAGTCCTGCTCTTCAATACTTTAAAACTGCACACAAGAAAAGAAACTCCCCTAATGGCATCTATCACACCTACAAATTAACACAGTATTAATTTAACTCTTCACTTCTAGTGCTTGCTTATTTCAGTATCGTGTTACTCATCACCATTATGGTTCCTTGAGATTTAAGAAAATTCATTAGTTCCCTCTGATCCCAAGTGGGAGAACAACAGAAAGACAAAATGGGGCTCAGCCATAAGTTTTGGTCTTCAGGCTGCTGATTCCATCACTAGGACTCATTGCAATGCCTAACATGTGCAATGCTCCTGTTACTTATAGAATCATTCCCAGTAAATATCCAAGAGGAGGGGGTGGACTCTGGAAGGGAAGAAAAAGAAAAGCATCAACTAGCCCCTGTTATGGATTATGAGCAGGTGTTTTAAAGTAGCAAATTGATTTAATATGAAACAATTATTCTTTACGTACAACAAAGTTTTTTGGTTCAACCAGAATATCACCGCCTTTTCAAAATCTTGGAGCGCCATAGTCATCTGGCATTCGTTCAATGTTATACCTGAAAGAAAAATAATTAAGTTGCACAGCAGAGTGTTATTATTAAACTATTTAGCAATATAATCCACCCAGTATACATGCAAAGGAAAAAAATAACTTCCATTTATTACAGTATATTTCACAATTTCAGAAATTTCATAATTGTTTCACAACAAGAAGCAGAATTACTGCTGTGATGCTGGGCAACAAGGGAGCCAATTTCTGGACACAATAAAGTTATACAACGAACATGAAATGGATGATCTGTAAATGACCCGAGGAGTAGGGATAAGTCTTAAATAATGATGCCTACATCTTCAATGTGTGCCAGACACACTTTGATACAATTTAAGATGGTTCACAGGACCCATATGTCGAAGGACAAGTTAGCCCGTTTGGAGTCCATTCAGTCAATATTTTCATATGATATAGATCTCCTTTCAATAATCTTTGAACTTAGAGGAGCGAAGTTGACAACATAATAATACTCTTCGTTCATTGAGAAATATCAGTCTTTTTTTTCTTTTGAAAATTTTTAAAGTTTGTTTCGTTTTATTACTTATAATTTTTTTCTGTTTGGGTTTTTTTCCATACAATAAATCTTTTTCTTTCCCTTTTTGATTTTTTTTGTAATATATTCACTTACTAAGAGACCGTGGGGTCTAGAATATATTTTTTATTCTTTATGATTATATATGTCATGATTGTCCTGATCTCTTTGTATCACCTGTATAATCACCGATGTTATATGTATTAATCTGTATTAATTTGAAAATTGATAAAAAGATTGAAAAAGAAAGAATAATGTCACGGATGGTTTTTGTTCTGAGACAACAGACATGACTTACCATCAAACAATTCATTCAAAAGTCAACAACTATGACAATGTGCTACCTCAGAACAAAGTTATCAATGGATGAGAGTTGCATTATCAGAGCTGCTGAGCTGAAGTACAGGATTGGAATGGGGTACAAGTTGCTCAATATTTGAACCCATTCCCTCCTGACTAAGAGGTGAGAGTGTCACCTCTGAGCCAGGGCTGGCAAGAGGAAAAGCTGGAAACTCATTTCTTTCAAAGACAGATTAAATGTTAGGTAAACTCAAGCTGTGAATATTAAACAACGAAATGCAGCAGAACAGAGGTGATGAGACAGGACAAGAAAGTAAAAATTGCTATGACATTCCACAAATCAGCATTAAAATAGGATTAAAGTAATTCTCCCCGAGCATGGGCAATGGCCACTATCTATAACCACACCATTCCAACTCTAACTGAGGCTTATGATTTTGATGTCCAATTTTCTATGCTTTCAACAAACTCTTCTGCTTCCCTATATTTCATCCCCAAGTTAGCTAAAAACAAATTTCAAAAGATTGTTTTCCATCTAACCAGAAGGTCAAAGATTATCTTTTAGTTTTTTTTATATTCTTACCTATGATTAGAGATGTACATAATTGGGACCCCTGGAATTTTCCGGATCCTCCTCTTAAGATCTCTGTCCACGGTTGCTACAATGTAACATTTATGCTGCAAATAAAAAGTAAGGAAATTTAAGTTGCCATTTCAAATGAAAATGTCTAATTCTATGAGTATTAGTTGTGTGTAGTAGTGTAGTGATTAGGATGGCGAAACAGGTATCCAACGGTCTAGAACATTGACCTAGACACACGAGTTGAAATCGCACCAAGGCAGATGAAGCATTGAAATTCAAGGAACCAAATTTATCAGACTGCATTTAAAGAAAAAGCTAGTATTAGTTATAGTGACCATTAAACATTCTGGTTTGGATAGCACAGTGGCTCAGCTAGTGGAGCTGCTGCCTCACAGCTCCAGCAACTCAGATTCAATGCTGAACTCTGGTGTAGTCTGTGTGGGGTTTGCACACTCTCTCTGTGATTGCATGGGTTTCCTCCCTCATCCCAAAGATCTACAGCTTGATGGACCCACTGCTTTAAAAATCGCCCAGTGTGTGTCGGTGAGTGGTACAGTTTGGGGGAAGTTGAAAGGAATGTGGGATGAATAAAATTGGATTGGTGTAGCTTTAGTGTCAATGGATTGGCACAGACCATGTGGACCAAAGGGCCTATTTTGGTGCTCTATGACATTTTGTTTTCCACCCAGATGGACGTGAAAACTTTGGAAATAGTACAAAGGAGATCTACTAGAATTGTACCAGGGAGGAGGAATTACAATTACATGGATAGACCAACTGGGTTGTCCTTCTCAGAGCAGAAAAGGCCAAAAAGAAATTTGATAGCAATATTCAGAAATAATTAAGGGATAAGAGTAACAGAAACCATTTCTCAAAGTAGAAAGTTCGTTAACTAGAGGTCATAGATTTAATGTCACAGTAAACGATCAGAGGAACAGCATTTCTAATGCAATGAGTAGTTATAGGAGTGGAATGCATTGTCAGAGAAATCAATGGTAATTAGCTTTCAAAAATGAATTATATAAATTAAGTTGAAAAAGCTTCAGTGATAGTGGATAGGATGCGGGGGTAGGGAGAGAGCCAGACTATTTGGACTGCTCTTCTAAAGAGCTATGCCAAATGCAGCCCCTTCAGTTTTGTATTTTTCTATGACTGCAATGAATATTTAACTCAGTTTGTGCACAAGAAAATAGTTCAAAATAAAACATTCACAGTGTTGCATTTCTTTCATACCTGCGTGACTCTTTGCACCAGACAATCATCAGCATACGTTCCTTTGTGTGTGCAGGGTAATCGTTCAAATCGCGGATCCTTTGCTATTCTAGAAAAGTAGAAAAAGTGTCATAAACAATGTTATGACTATCCCACTAATATTTAATTTGTTTACTCTAGATTTTTTTGCTTGTTGTTTCAGATCACTCCTGTTGGAGAACCTTAGATTCCTATGTTCCCAAAATGGAGCTTTTACTTTCTTAGATAACTACATATATTTGTAGAGTGCCCTAAAATGAATAGATTGAACAATTGTTAGGTAGATAGTATTTTAGACGCCTTTGGCTCTCTACATTTAAAACTAGGACATATTATCCAAATATTGGGTGATCTGGAAGTGCTGGAATTTCCAGAATTTGCTGGATGGGGAATGGTGCGAAACCAATTTCCTCTACCCATGTTTCATTTCCTAGTTTGAGAGTTAATAGTTTCAATCTAAGTATTATTCTTATTATTCAATCTAAGTAATAATTTGGTATTATTCTTCTGAATGTACTCTGACAAAGAACTCCCATGGAAGCACAACAATGAGGCAGTTCCCTTCTACTTATGTCAGGGAATCCACAAGAACATCCTACTTCACACTGGACCATTGATTTCAATGGATAGAATACGAGGAACTCAGAATCAGGTTTATTACTACTGACATATGTCACGAAATTTGTTGTTTTGTGGCAGCAGCACAGTGCAAGACATCAAGACATAAAAATTACTACAAGTTACAAAAAAAAAGTGCAAAAGAGGAATAATGAGGTAGTGCTCATGGACAATTCAGAAACTGATAGCGGAGGGGAAAAAGCTGCTCCTAAAACATTGAGCGTGGGTCTTCAGGCTCCTGTACCTCAAGAGGTGGTGAGGGTCCTTAATGGATGCAGCACCTCTTGAAGATGTCCTCGATGGCAGGGAGGGTTGTGTCCGTGGTGGAGCTGACTAAGTCTACAACCCTCTACAGCCTCTTTTGATCCTGAAATTGGAGCCTCCATGCTCTCAGAATGCTCTCCACCATAAATCTGTAG
>JARFYF010000001.1:132862006-132872765 GCA_030265395.1 Rhina ancylostomus
CTCCAGGGTCTGATGGGATTTATCCCTAGTTAGTGAGGGAGGTAAGAGAGGAGATTGCGAGGGCCCTGTTGGAAATATTTGCATCCTTTTTAGTTACAGGTGAGGTCCCAGAGGGCTGGAGTATAGCCAATGTTTTTTCCTTTGTTTAAGAAGGGCAAAAGAGACAAACTAGGAATTTATAGGCTGGTGAGCTTTTCATCAGTGTCAGGGGAATTATTGGAGAAGATACTTGGGGATTGTACATATTCTCATCTGGAAAGGCATAGACTGATTAGGGATAGTCAGCATGGCTTTGTGCGGGCAGGCTATTGTGATGGTACTAATTTCCAAATAAAAATAAATGGGAAAAGAAAGCCCAACATTTGGGTTCTGTTTTATAATGTCAGTACTTTTCATAGATGTTTAAAAAAATCTGTAAGGATTAGAAATCTGAAACAAAATTAGAAACTGCTTTAAATGAACAGATTTATCAGTATTTGTTAAGAGTGTAGGATAAAAGGCGTGCAACAGAAGGTCCTCGGTTATGTGCATAAATGTTTGGATATAGCAGGGGAAGTTGTTAGCAATGCATACAAGATTCAGAAAAAGAGGCATTTCAGTAAACGTGCATGGAAGTTATGTTGACCCTGTACAGAATGTGTGCTTTTTTCTTTGAGTGCCACATAATCCAAAATCATTTTACCTGGCATAAATCTTGTTAGTGAGCATTTCCAGTTGAAATTGTGTCAATCATGAAATTGGCCAGGGCACTTAATTTGCAACCGTATTAATGTGTCTGATGTTTTCAAGCAATGGCTGTGCACGTAATGATGTAATTTGCCTTGCAGTGTGAGTTTCAGCCTGAGTGACATAAATCGAAGCTCAGAGCTCCACAAAAGAACTTTCCTTTTTGCATAGTGCACTAAGGCACTAGGCTCTTGCTTTATGATGAGTTAAAGGGCACTTTGCTAACATTGAGAGATCTGACTTGGCACTTCTGAAATTGACTGCAGGTAGTTCAATCACCTTGCCAAGTCCACAGAAAGTGCTTTATGGAGCATTACACTGTTGAGCTACTCATTCAATAGGTGCACTAATGCAGAACTCCATTAATGGAGGTTTCAATGTTGAAGTGGTAAGCCACTGAGAGAGGATTGAGGTCCTGGACAGGATACATAGATGTGTTCATTCTTGGAGCTTTATTCCCAGAGAGTTTTCAGAGACATCGGACTCTGCTTGAACTTGTCTAATGAGCAACATCTCCGAAGACTCAGGTTTTCAAAATCTGTAATCCTAGATAAGTGAAATTCTGCAGGACAACCTTCAGTCATGGTGTCAACAGCTAGCACTTGATGTATGTCACTGTCCCTCTCACCTATCTGTTTCATTGCATGTGTGCCCGTCTCTGAAGTGATGCTTTTTTTTAGTGATCATCAACATCCTCTCTGCACTCTTCCTACCTGCACTGCTATCAGCTGTATCTATTCCTGTTCTTCCTGGTCTGCATTCTGCTGTTCTAGTGAGGGGGAAATGTGGAGGTGGGGGGCCCACTTCACATCCTGCAAAGACAAAAGAGGAGAGAGCAGCACATAATTCGAACCCAAAAATATCTTCATGGTGTTTAACAGCACAGATGATAATGAAGATGTATAATGACATATTATTGAAAAAGGGGTGTTGTAGGGGCTAGCTACTGGTAAATGAGACTCACGTATGCAGTCGAAGGTGGTTGAGCCAGAACTCTTGAATCCCTTCCTACCGGCGCTTATATCCAGTTTGAAAGTCCAGTGCTCTCATCACTTTGCTAATGTCATGCTGGTCAGCTGACCTTTGCTGCACGCGGACTTTCATCAATGTTCATGTAGATGTTGGGCCCGGCGCCATCTTGGGCCGGGGAGCTCCGTCGATGCGAGCCGCCGCAGGAGCCAGTTTGGAGCAGGTAGGTGCGTTGCTACAGTGTAATCATTATAATGAAGTATCTGGAGGATTTTGTATGGTCTGTTTGACAAATGGCTTGTGCCACAGTTACTCCTCTGCACATAAGTTCAGGGATCATCTAGTGACGCCTGGCGAGGTGCTGCCTTCAGAAGGGACCCGTCCCAGCCAAGCTGCAAATCTCCAAGTCCTTGCTACTTTAGTCCCAGTGGCGAAGGGGATTGATATTATCCAATGTTTGCAGATTTAACTTCCTGTACAGAGGTTGGAAGGAGGACTATGTTAATGGTGTGGGGAGGGGTGTTTTAGATAAGGGAAGGGGTTGCTAAGATGAGGTGGTGGATCTGTGTCTCTTGTCTGTCTGTCTTCCTGCCTGTGGATAAGTGTGGCAGATGAGAGAGAATTGTTTGTATTGGTCTACAGCTCTTAACATATCTTGTGAAGTTATAGAATTTATTGCAGCATTGCTCCATTGTGTGAGAATACTCACTCCTGGAAGAGACAATTCATGCTGCCTTTTGGTTGGATTTTTTTTGGTAGCCCAGGTTGTTCTCCCCCCAACACCATACCACCCCCCCCCAAAAAAACTGGCTCTGCATGTATCTCATTCATTTCAATGTCACTTCTGAAAATCTGGGAGCTACCTCTGTAGATGTGTTGTTACTTTTTGTCTGCCAGTGGGAGTGTGCTTTTAAAGGCTTACACAACAAAGTGGTGGCATCTGTGCTGAATTTAGTGTGGTCCCATCAGCAACTAGGCAAGTTGTATTTTGGCAATTCTTTCTGGGTGTTAAATTCAGTAATGTTCTTCTACATTTGCTTTTGACCAATTTCACAACAATTTTATTTCAGGGAATTAGCAGTAGAGTGATGTTCTAGCACACCAAAAATAACTGCAATCCAAAATCTTAGCGTGGTTGGGCCACAATTGGAGTGTTGTATCTAATTCTGGTCACCTATCTTTAGAAGGTGTAAAGATACAAAAGAGTTTGCATTCTAATAAATGAATTTGTTTTTGAGATGCTTGGATTGCATTTATCCTTTATGTTCTCATTAGATGCTCTTGAATGGTTTCATTTCAAAATAAGTCTAGATATTACACTAGACAGTTTATAGTTGACATTAGTCAAATATCAGCTTTCCAATTGCTTGTTTCCATACAGGTTGAAATCACTAGGGTATGAAACTGAACCGATCTGGTACAGTTTGGCAGTGAGTCACAGATACCTCTCAGGCTGGGGCTGCTTCTACGGCGATTACCAGAAGTTTGGTGGGAAGGTCCTCCAGCTTTCAAGGGGACACCTGGAGTGGGAGCACAAAGTTAAGTTTGTTCACAACTTAGCCCAGAGGCGCTGAATTGAAAAGTGGTCTATGGGTATGTGAAAATTTAGCCATTTATTTTAGAAAGACCTATTCCTACTTTTACATTTTTTTTCTTCAATTTGGAGAAGATTGTGTGTCCTTAATTTTGACTTTTTCCCACAGTGGGAGCAGTGTTTTTTGCCTCTAGCATCACACTTTGCACTGTAAGAAGAGACCTGATGATTGTCGTCATTGGTAGGTATATTTTGAATTCCTTCCATAGGTTTCTAAATCTGAGCAATTGAGCTCTTTGATAGGACATACACCTTTTTAAAAGGATTGTCAATCAAGCATGGTGATGAAACTGATTTAATGTACATTTTTTTGAAGCAAATATCCTCTATTCTCTGCATTTTAAGAAGGCTTTGTTGAGAGATGTTTTCTGAGTAAATTGGCTTTGCTTGCTCTCAGCTCAAACACCTGACTCCAAATCTGGCTAGCATAGAGCTGTCAATTTATACCTTGGGCTAGAGATTTCATAAATACCTATTAATGATGTTAAAAGAGAGTTGTGAATTGCTGTAGTGCTGTTCATAAAAGCCATATAAAATTGAGAGCTTCATTTACATGCTTAACAGAAAGGCATCGTCAGGCTTCCCTGTGTAATGCTACACTGAATCTGACATTGCTGTAGTGTTGATGTGTTGCAAGTTCTTGCAGTTGTTGGCAATCAGCCCAACAAATGTGGAATCTGAATCTAGCATCTGAGGGGACATACTACAACACTTGCAGCTACTGGGGAGTATGCTGCAAAATAAAGTGATCTCTCTAAGGAGTAATGCTGCATACATACAGTCTCTGAATTTATAGAATCACTTAGGGAATGTATCCCCTTGCTTGTTCTTCCTGTTCCTGAGGACTGAAGGTAAAGTAGATGAGGTCTTCTTTCTTTGAGTATGGGAGTCTTCCCTAATGCAGCAGTGGGCAGCAGACTTTGAAACGCAACAAGAGTTCAGCAGCAGACTAGATTCATCCTGGAGCTAGGAACTGAAAATGATTGACCACAGCAGGCAAGGCATTCAAGGCAACCTGAAAGCAAATAAAAAGCAACGGCTGGTGAAAATCTGAATCATAAACACAAAATGCTGGAGAAACTCAACAATCAGGTGGCATCTATGGAGAGGCGTTAATTCTATTTCTCTCTCTCCACAGATGCTGCTTGATCTGCCGAGTGTCTCCATGATTTTCAAACTTCATTGCAGTCAAGGCAAATGAGAGAGGCTGTATTTGAGATCCTAGGAGGTAGCAGGTCTGAGGCCCTAGAATGCAAGTTTAAATGTTGTCCCTTTAATAGCACAGTTTCATGGGAAAAGGGATTTATAAAAACATGTCATTTTGCAAGTAAGAACAGATGATTTCAGATTGGTGAGGTTGGAAGTTCCACTGTAGATGAATTTTGCACCCTTGATGTTGTTTGAGGGGAATTTTCATGTTTTCCCTGGGGTCCCATGAGTTTCCTTCAGCTACCTTGGTTTCCTCCCACCTGCTAGACATGTGCTCATAAATTTCACTTGCTGAAAGTGGTTGGCAGGAGAATCTCGGAGTTGATCTGCATGTGGGAGGTAATAGGTTATAGAGAAAATAAATGGAGTAATGCAACTGATGAGAAAGGTTTGAGAGCTGGCATCGACTCGGTGTATGATTTCTCTATCCTTTTACAGGTGGAATTGCAGTTTCCATCATAGCTTTCTTCTTTACTGTAAAGTTTCTTTATGAGCTCGTGGCACGGGTAATTAATTTTCTTCAGAATGACAACAGAGGAAGGCAGGGGAACCGTACCATCTACGACTATGTCCGTGGAAACTACCTGGATCCAAGGTCATGCCTAGTCACCTGGGATTGGAAGGACCCTCAAGAAGTAGGCCGCATCTTGACCTTTAGAGTACATGTGCGTAAAAATATTTTAAATTACTTCTTTCAAAGGGACTGCAAAACTCACTGTTTTGAAATTTATTGTTTTATATCTTAAGGGTGTAATTACAGCTGGCAATGGTAAGTAGGCAATTTTATCACAAATGTGAATGTTGGGATTTAGAATGGAAAACAGTTATCACAAACAAAAACCCAAGGCCTTGTAAACAAAAGAATGAACACTAATGTAAGATTTTGATGCAAAATGCCTAAATATGGATCAGTGGTGAATCTGGATTGATTTGAAACTGTTTTTCATCAATCTGGGGTATCTGTGAGAGGTGTAAAGCTAGTTGGACTTGTAGCCATACAACACATTGTCACTTTTTCTCAAATTTAATGATTTGCACTAAGAATGATTCTTTGAAAGTCATAGCTTCTCCCGGGTGGGGAGGGTCCTTAGGAATGAATGTTGCTGCCTTGAGGCACTGCCTCTTGAAGATGACCTCGATGGTAGGGAGGGTTGTGCCTATGATACAATATTTACTAGAGAAACTTTTTTTTTCCTTATTTACCTGTATAGTTGTTCTATAAGAATGGACAACCATTCCCTGCACATCGCCCAGTGGGTTTACGGATTCACATCTCGCATATGGAACTTGGTTTAGATGTTCCTATTACACAGGAAGTTCTTCAGGCACAGAATAATAATGTGGTGAAGGTGAGCTTCACAGTCAGGAAGGCAGGAAGGTATGAAGTCATTGTCAAACTTGGAGGACTGAATGTTGCCTACAGCCCATACTACAAAACATTTCAACCTGGTAGGTGTAAATGTGTGTATGTTTTCAATAGGGGTCTAATTTTACCTTTGTCTCTCTGCTTGTTTGACCATACTAGGCAATAATGATAACCAAGAACCTTGCTCAGGACTCCATAAATTTGTAATAAAAAGAAAAATATCACAGTTGCTGAAAATGGTGGAAATATTCAGGAGGTCAGGCAACATTTGTGGAAGAAGACATTGTGTTAATGTTTAAGGTTGATGCCCATAGTTCTAATTGAAGGTTATTCACCCAAACACTAAATCTATCTCTCTCTTCACAATTATTGCTTGAGTATTTCCACCATTTTCTATTTTTGCACCATGTACAGATAGGAAGTTATCCAGTAATTGCACCTGAAAGTAGATCTGAATGATTTATCCTCTAATTTTCTCTTTGTATTGGAGAAGGGATGGGCAGTATGAGGAGAGCTTCACCTCTGTTTTGACCTTCTCTGAAGCAAGTTGAATTGCATAATCAGCTGATCAAGTTACATACCTTTCTTCACGGAGTTGTAGATTGCTATGCCTAGTTCTGGTCAGTAGAAAACAACAAGGAGATTTTCAAACAAGAGAGCTATTGCCAGTCCATTAATGTTTTGTTTATTTCTCTCGCAATTTCCTCCTGATGTTTTTAGTGATTTATTTGGGAGTTAGTATTTATCGTGTAGTTTTACCTTGCTGGCAATGCTTCAATCTTCACTGTGACAATGCTCCCATTCTTTAACTTAATATATAATTAACTATAGAAATAGCTCTGTGGTTAGATCTCCTTTTTAGAAGTTAATAATTGATAAACAGGTGAGGACACAAATCCGGAAATACTTAAAGCTCAGGTTGTTAGAATGAGCCTGTTTTCTGCTTTGACAGTCAGTAGGAAGGCAGGAGAAAAAGACTGTCGTAAAGTTGTAATAAATCTATGATCCTTAAGATGTCTCTTTTCTATGACGTGGTTTCAAATTGAAACGAGGTTATGCAAATGTAATCAAGTCTTTTATTTGCAAATGTTATTCATGATTTGACATGAAAAATTGAACATAAAAAGGAAGGAAGAAAAAATAAGTGTGTTACATACTGGATGATTGAAGTTACAATAGTTACAAACAAAGCTGAGAAAGGTCTAGGAGTCTTGATAGATCTGAAGCTCAATGCACAGCATGAATCAACAAAACCAATTAAATGATGACTCACTTAAACAAATTACTTGACTTTATACCAGAGGAGCTAACTACCAAATTGCATAATTTTCCTGTCCTTTTTTTTAAACCTTGAATACTGTGTCCTAATTCTGCTCAGTGGAAAATCAGTGATATTCAAGCATAGCAGAGAAGAGCCATTAGGCTGACTCCTTAGTGATGGGTCTAAGTTGAAGAGGAAGACTGACAAAACTTGTGTTTTTGTTTCCTCCTGGAAGGGAGGTGTCAGAATTCATCTTGCTGGAGGTTATTAAGCTTGCTAAGGGAATGGAAAAGGTTAACTGGAATATTATTTAAACTAACATGCAAGTCTAAGGCACAGATTTAATTGCAAAATCAAGTCCAAATGAAATAGGCCTCCAACAAGATGAGTAAAGATCTCAGAATTATTTAAGAAACAATTGAATATATAAGTTAGAGACTCTGGGGCCTGTCTGTATGGATTAATTAAGAAATCTAGAATACTCTTCCTTATCCTCAATTATTATGAATTAGCTGTAGACTGAAAATCTAGGAATTGCATACAGGGAAACCACTCCTGTACCATAGGAATGTATTTTTTGAATAAGTGTTAGGGTATGTGATTGCAAAATGTGGCATGCTCTTCATTTTGTATCTGACCTGCTCTATATTTTACCTGGAAGTCATTTTGTTGCTTGGAACTTTTAATTCTCTTACTTTGATGACCTCAAAATGACCTCCTACCTCTGCATCTGAAATATACTTTCTCTTCCATTTATAGGAATAGTGTTTCCAGCAAAAACAAAAATCCTTTACCACTTCTCCACTCTGGTACTGACAAGTGGGCAGGAATACACATTGCAGATTGCCCCTCGTGATGAGTATGATAACCCAACAAGTAATGCACTGGCCATTGCTGACCAAGATAATTACAAGGTGCAAATAAAAGAGGTGAGTGATTAGAACATAAGAAATAGCTGAAATAAGCCATTATTTAGATTGCAAAGATATCAAATTCTGCATTTTCGATTCACAAATCTCCTCAAAGTAACAGTTTAAATAATGCACATTGCTGGAAAGTCTCTTCCTGTCACGAGCAGAAGGCTTGGCAAATTTCGGAAACTGAGTCAAAATTCTAGATAAGTTGAACTAATAGTGTTACTTACACAGGTAGCACACCAAGTGATGTTTTGCGGTTACTTCTGATTTGAAAATGCTCTATGAGAAATAGCTGCATTCATAAGAATTCAAAGCACAGCGCAGTTCATCGTACTCATGCAAGACAAAAATGGACTTCAGGTTAATTCCACTTCTCAATCTTTAGTGCTTCCAGTGGTCATCTTAGTACCTTTTTAAATATGGGTTTCTGCCTCCACCACGTTTTCAACTAGTGAGTTTCAAATTCTCAACACTCATTGAGTGAAAACTTATTTTCTCAAATCCCCTCTAACCTTCCTACCAACTAACTTAAATCTATGCCCCCTCATTATTGCTTACCCGCAAAGGAAATATCGATCCCACATAACAACTGTGCTATCAATGCTACTAGGGGCAGATAGCAAGTTAGACTACCAATGTATTGTACCAGGTTGTTAGAATGTAGCTAATTGTTAAACATGGGATGTGTTTGGGACCATCCCTTCTTTGGAAAAAGTTAAACAAGGTTGATTGTTTGCCTGCTCTTGTATCCTTTCTGATGGATGATTTAAGATAACCTAGTCATGTTCCTGAGAGCAATTTATCTTGATGCAGGTGACTCAAGGTTTATGGAGAAATGTGGGCAGGGGGGTGGGTTGTAAAGGAGGCAGTTGTACCTTTAAGCAGAAATGTATTGAAATGCAAGTACTTATGTTCATGAGTGAGCTTCTACTTTTGGAGGATGTATTTAAGCTATTTTCTCTCCTCACCCAGGTATTTTCCAGTTGTACACTACCTGTTGATAAAGGGGAGGCGATTAGATAGATGTAGACTCGGTTTTGCCAATGAACATTAGGAGATGAATAACTTCAGTCAGAAGTAGCTTTGCTCTGTATTTTCCTCTAAACCCTGTGGGAAATTCTGGGCTCCATTCTATATAGCCCTATTGCAAAGCCATTAAAATAAGTTTTCTTATGAAATGGAATAATGTGGATATAAACTGGTATTGAATACTTTATTCCAGGTGCTTTGCAAAGCCAGTAGTGTATTTTAAAATGCTTTTACTGAGGTTATGAAAACATCCAGTAAATAGTGCATCATGCAGCCAATCTGTAGCTGATTAAGTTCTCAATTATATTTCAGCTTGGAGCCCATGAAAATGAAATATCAGATGTTTTATTTAGCAAAACCATTTCTTCAAATAAAACCATGTGCCTGGTGCTTCTGAACCTAACCTTGTGGAGAAGAGGCTGCTTTCGGGTATCCGTTATGTACTGGGATCAATTGATTGGTAACGGGGAGTTTGACATCATCATTCTTAGTGGTAAGTAGGGAATGAAGCCCACATTATTACCCAAGAAGTAGATTGCTATTTTAGATTTCTTCGCAAACAGTTGCCCCATTTCCAATGATCTTTCTACAAGATATTGTTGCCTCCCAAACCTGTGTCTACCATTCCTGCATCAAAGTGTTTGAAACCCTCCAGTCAAGTTTTCATCCCTGCTACAGTGCTGAATTGGGCACTTATTGAAGTCGCAGATGACCATAGTAAGCCATCACTCTTCGTCATTCTTGATCTGTTTGCAGAATTTGCTGTGGTTGACCACACAATCTTCCTCCAATGCCTCCCACTGTCCATTGTTCCCCAATCCTCTCTGCAATTTAAAACTAAATTGTTTTTTCTCTTTCTTAGTTCTGATGAAGGGTTTTCAACCTGAAATGTTAACTCTGTTTCTCTTTCTACTAATGCTGTCTAACCTACTGTGTTTTTCCAGCACTTTTGCTTTTATTTTGCCATGCTGAAATGTGACATATACTGTTTTATCTCAGTAGAAATATTTCTGCATGAAGAAAATTACTTTCATTAACTATTTACTCTTTTTTTATTAACAGAAAATGAGAAGAATATAGTAGAAAAGAATGTATCAACTCCAGGCAGCAGTGTGTATTTTGAGGCGTACTTGTACAGCACAACAAATTACGCTCATTCACAGTGGCAATCATCACCAGTTGCATATGCCACTGTGAGTCGACACCAATCGACCACCACAGATGAGGAGGATGATGATAAAGATGGGGATCAGGAAAATCAAACAACTGAGAAAGTGAAGAAACCTAAAAAGGTTTATTGTTACATATCATCAAAGGTAGGAGAAGATTGAAATGTGTCCTGAATATAACCATTTTAATTAAGAGGGTCCTTTAGATCACCCTCAATGTAATGGTCAATTTTATAGCTCCTAGCCTAAAAAGGAATACTCATTAAAAGCAATTTTGTTATTCCATTTATTATTTCAAGAAATCAAACAATAGGCAGGATCCCACAGACAACTAGGTGGTGGGTTGACAGTGCATGCATTCCATACTACCCTGCCTGTGCTTGAATTAGGGAGCATACTGAAGATCAGATGCAGACGAATATGACCGTTCCCTGTATCACTTGACTTGCCATTGAGTCTGCAAGCATTTCATAATGAACTGAGCAGAGGGACCAGATACTTTTATATCCACTGCCTTAG
>JARFYF010000001.1:133214031-133224184 GCA_030265395.1 Rhina ancylostomus
ACTTACCCACTCCTTTGTTATCCTCTTTTTTTTAATACAAGTATAAATGCCTTGGGATTCTCCTTGATCCTGCTCGCCAAGGACATTTCATGGCCCCTTTTGGCCTTCTTAATTGCCTGCTTGAGTACTTTCCGGCTATCTTTATATTCCATGAGGCCCCAGACTGATTTTAGCTTCCTAAACCTTACGTATGCTTCTGTTCTTTTCTGACTAAATTTTGGAGCTTTTGGGTCATCCAAGGTTCCCTTACCTTACCATCCTTGTTCTTACTCCTTACATGCTGATCCTGCATTCTGATTAACTGGTCTTTTAACAACTCCCACATGTTTGACATGGACTTGTCCGACAAAACATAGATTGGAGTTAGCTGGTTTGTGATGCCTGCCTCTATTACATTAATTTGCAGTCTGTCAATGCAAACTGTGATCTTAACTAACAGGGCCTAAACAAACCCAAACCCAATGCAGACTGATGTCAAGCAAGCCTATGTTATCAGCCCAATACTTTCCTCAATCTTTCTCATCTTCAGTAAGCTTCCAGCTTGAGTGGACGACAAATGGGAAATTGTTTGATCTATGTCATCTCCATTCCAGAACCAAGGTCATACCAACTTTAATCATTGCGGTGCAACACACTTGCATCTGTGCTTTTTCCAAAGCCAAGCCTGAAATTGTTGTCAATTCATTCACTAAAGCATATGAGACAGCGGTGTTTATGCTTAACATCCGCAAAACAAAGGTGAACTAATAACGTGCCCCACTATGCAGCAACACATCCCATCTCCAAACAATAATGGTCCATAATAAGACCTTGGAAAATATTGACCACTTCTCACATGCCATGAGTCAGCTGTCAATGAAGACAGACATCAGTGATAAAATTCACCATCAGTGGGGTGGCACAATGGTGCTGCAAATAGGGCTGCTGCACCACAGCTCCAAGTTCAATCCTGACTTCTGGTGCTGTTTCTGTGAAGCTTGCACATTTTCCCTGTGACCATATGGGTTTCCTCTGGGTACTCCAGTTTCCTCCCACGTTTCAAAGATGTGCAGGTTGGTGGGCTAATTGGCAACTGTAAATTGACCCTAGTGTGTAGGTGAGTGGTAGAATCTGGGGAGAGTTGATAGGAATGTGGGTAGAATAAAATGGGATTTTGTTAGGATAAATGTAAATGCTCATGGTCAGCATAGACACAATGGGCTGAACAGCCTGTTTCCGTGCTGTATGACTCCATAATTATAAGAACAGCTTTTGAGGAAAAGAGTGTTTGAAGAAGAAGATCTCAAACATGGCACAAAGCTCATGGTCTACCAGGCAGCAGTGAACCCATCTTTCCTACATGCTTCTGAGACTTGGACTACCTACAGCAGGCATCTCTGGAAAATTCTCCAAATTTACTTGCAGGATAAGGGAGTTGATATCAACATCCTTTCCAAGGCTGACAGCCCCAGATTTGAGGGCATTATTACACATAGTTGGCTCCAATGGCCAGGCTATCTCATTCGCATAGCTGACACCTTTAGACTTAATAGAAACTTTACATTGATCTCTTCATGGTGAATAAAGGAAATGATTCAGGGATATTCTCTAAGCTTCATTGAGAAAGTGTAACAACCTAACCAACTCACAGGAATCTCAAGCCCATGACCCTTCAAAATGGCATTTAGCACCTAAATTTCATTTGTTGGAAGCTCACAGAAACCCACTATAAATGGTAAAAGGACTACCCACCCACACACCCCATTAAGCATGGCTTGCCCTAACAGTTCCACATTGGGTTCTGAGGTGGCTGGTGAGACCACAAGACTGGAGTGGACGCAAGTTACCCTCAATCCCAAGAGACTGTATAAGAAGAGGTGATGGAAAAGGCAGTAGTTTCCTATTTATTCTCCTGAGAAAATATTCACCTTCATGCCATTCTTGACTTTATGAAAATGCCCCAAATCACTACAATATCTATTATCTACATACTCCTGTTAGCTGTAACAGCTTTATTTCAAGGGGACTGGATTCAGAGAGTGAGGGACTCTTGCTGAAACTGCACAAGACTATGAAGAGCCCACACCTGGAGTATTCATCTATGCAACACATGCTTCTTGTAAGCATCACACTTGCTTCTCGTCACATGCCAGACTTTATACTTCAGACATCGCACTTTAGCCAGCACACAAGTCTCATGGATCCCAAAAGCACTGGTAAAAATCCCAGAACACCATGTAACAAAAATGGAATTTGACTTATTCATTCAACATAAATCAGTGCCTCTGATAATAATAAGTTGCATTACTGGGCATAACACTCCTATTGTTATGAAACTGCATATCCCGCCAATCACTGTGAGTAACACCATGTGAGATTGAGGTTGAATTGTTTCATTTGGCAACTAAGCAGAGATCATTTGCTTTCCAGCTTTGATGAAGTGAATAAAGTAGTGGATTGTTCCATGTCCTTTTAGTATGTTTTGTTCAAAGGACGGTCCCATTTAAAGTTACAAAAATATACTACTACAACTTTTTTTATTTTCCTTGTTGTACAGTTATCTGGCAGGTTTGGCCTTTCTCCTGGCAAAATCATAAGGTTACATCATAGGTGCTTTAAACTTCAAAATCAAAAACATTTCTGGTAAGCAATTCTTTCTTAACGTACATCCTTTAAACTACACATCATCTGTGCTTTCAACCTCCAAAAGCTTACAGCAAACAAAAAGTTTTTACTTGTTCTTTCTTCACCTTGTTTAAAGTTTTAAATCTTCTTTAGGCCCACTTAATTCCTGGGGCTGGGCAAATCCCAGTCTTCAGCAAAGTTAGCCATTGAACTGTAAACCATTCCAAGAAAGACTCAACGTCTACGTTTCTTAGCTGGAAACTGTCCAGACACTGATCAGCCAACCTAGAAAAGAATCATAAACTGACCCATGAGCTCTCAAAAGCTGACAGAGTTACAAGTAAAAGTGACTGCTCAAAAATAAAACCCTCTGCATATAGGTTTGATGGCATGTAAAATAAAGGGGTCCTACATTTTACTGATCTAAATGCAAAGAGGCAAATGGAATATGGGGCATAAATCAGAATTACATCCATTCCCAAATATCACAGTAAATCTGAGTGAAAGTGGCAGCTGAAAAAGGATGTGTTTGTACCCAGACTGTTGCATCTCTGCAAATGATGGGTGACAATGCCAAAAGCTGTCCCAAAGTCATTTAATTACAATTGCACTCATCTTTAAGTACGCATAGTATGAACAGTGGATCAGTTGCCTGCGGATCAGGAAGCAGTTGGGTTAACAGAATGCCATTCTGTTTTATCTGTGGTAATGGAGTGCAACTTTCAAAAAATCAGCCTTTTGGGAAACTTAACTTTGAAGGCAACAGAAAGTGATGGTGCAAAACTGGTTCCCACCACTGAGTTAATTAAAGCACTTAGAAGCATCTTTTCTCAGATATATAATATGATTCTGCAAACTACTTTTTTGTTTATTTCACCCTGGGTAGACTGTTTATTTCCCATCTTCTCTCAGGAAACATACCTTACCTTCAAAATAACAATTGGCATGCCCAAAAATATCCATGTAATGAAGGCCACGCAGAACTAGAAGGAATGAATTTGAGAAAGGCAACTGGATGTGATGAATTGGAAAATATCTTATGAGCCACATGCATTCCCTTGATATTGTCTGCCTAAGGCAGCAACATTGCAATACAGAAGAATAGAAAGAATTACATTCCCTATTGCAACCAGGATTCGGGCCAAAACCAAACTTGCCATTTAACCACACCCTTAGAAAACATCTCAAATTTTTTCACAGATCTAGAATGCCAGGAAATAAATAGGCACAAGAAGGAGGAAGGATGACCAAAAGTTTGGTCAAGGAAATAGGCTTTTAGCATGGTTTTATTTTTCAGTAGTTTCAACAAGGTAAGGTCAAGGCAGTAAAATCAAAAGAAAACATCACAAAAAAATTCTGATGATGAAATTCAAACATTAACCTGTCTCCATTTTGTTTGCCCATTTCTCTTAATACAGGGATTAAGTTACTTAATTTTAAATAGGCTAATGTCTCCACTTGAGTCAAGGATGGACAATGATAATATCACCCATTATAAATTTTATTCTGTTGCAACTAGAACTGTGATTTTTGATCTTTGCAAATGCTCAATCTACATTTCAACTACTGAACATAAATGTTTACTTTCAGAAACTTCTGAATTTCATTTTATGTGAGGTTGAATACTCTTTTATATCCTGGTCATGGAAGAATGAAGGATGCAAGAGGGAGTGCAAAACTTGTTCAGACAGGAAATGCTGAATGAAACTCAATTACTTTAACCATCTGAAACAATTACTTCTTTGAATGAGTCTCGCTGAGAGAACTGTAGGATTGAGACTTAAAATAAGTTAAAGCTTTGCTTGCAGAATTTGTTTATTAGATTTTCAGCCATGACACAATTGTTGGTTTGATAATAAATGGTCACAAATCTTTTGTGCTTACAATTTTTACTAATTTTCTCAATGCACTATTTTAACACTGTTCTTAACCAAATTAAGATTAAAAACTTATGAAAAAAATCAATTCAACCTTATTTTCCTAATTTCACAACAATTATACTAAACCTTTTTACACACTATACTTATGATATTACTCAAAAGAAAGAAAAAAACCCACCAACATAGTTCCAGGAAATATGTGGTGATGTATCTGATACAACATTTTAGCTCTTACACTTTTGAAAACAGAACTAGGATATGAAATGTATTAAGGGGCTGTACTAAACTTAAAATGCACTGGTGCCCACACTCACTTGAGCTTTTCCAACGTCTGTACTAACAATTTGTGACTGCAGAGCCAATCGACCTCCGGATCATGAGGCACTGCCCCAGACCACTTATTAGCATCTCCACAGCTCTCCATTGCCAAAGGCCTTTTTATCCATATGAAATGCCACTTATAAGCAGTCATTGAAAATCAGTTCAGATAGCGTCAAATCAAAGAAGAGAATAAGTTTGCTTCAAAATTATGTTAAACTACTGGAAATTAAATAAACTCAAAGATAAAGCAAAGAACAAATCAACAACCCTTTTGATCAAGGTCAGAAGCCCCATTTAAATAAATGGTCTTTTTCTACTTTTGCAGCTGTAACTGATACAGAGCTGAGGATAAGATTAAAATGCATTTAGCACCTTTTGCTCAGCTAAGGCCATTTGTATTTTGCCACTAGTCTTGGATGAGTCCAGCAGTGAATTCATTAGAGTGGATATAAAGAAAAGAGTTTATCAAATTTCTTAAAAATGGTAAAATAGAAACACAGTTTAATTCTTTAAGTTATTTCTAAAGTTAAATAATTAAAAAAAACATTTACCTTTGTCTCCTAAACTTCAAGTCTAGAATCCCCTTTGAAATCAGTGGGGTGCTTATGGGAACAGGGTCAGGGAGGTGGTTTCACAATATGTTGCTAGGGAATCCCAGCAAGAGTGGCCTCTGCTGTTGGACTCTTACTTACTGAAGTTGCAATGGTTTTGAAGGCAGTGATTCCCACTGGAATCATCTACTCTACCCAGTGAGCTTCATTCCATCACCTTTGACAATGAAACACTCCCTTTTAAGCTGCACAGAAGAATCAGCCTCGATTTAGTGTTGAACTCCTGTATCTACAGTTTTCTCATTGAGAAGCAAAAAGATTGAGCCAAGATAATATTTAATTTACCTGATGTAAAAATTGCCAGGCAAAGATTATGATTCAGCCACAGCAATCCTTGACTATCATTGCAGTGTAAGAAGTGGGTCATTGAAGCTGATGAATTGATTATTTACAGGTGTTCAGTTTGTTCAAGTCATTTCTCATTATTCAGTGATTTAAGCAAAGACAGTGTCTGAGTACATAAATAGTTCATTTAGCAAAATGAATAAGTTTATCAATTTTTGATGAAAAGATTTCAGATTGCATTGGCAAAACTAAAAAAACCACAGAACCTGGAACCTAGCCTGGAAAAAAGACTTGGAAAATGTTTTTATTTCAGAATTTAGTGATTGTACCAAAGTGGAAAAACATTAGAAACAAGTAAGTTTACCTTTTAAATGCCTGACAAAATATACTTATTTTTTGCTTGTTATTTTCTCTTATTCCACTATGAGATTTTCCTTAAAAATGCATGCATAATCTGTAATCATTTTCATTCCTCATGGCTACAAATCTTCTGTACTTTAACATACTTTGGACTTGTATTTGGCTGCTGAGTCTGTCTTATGTGCTCACTAGTTGGAGACACCTGACCACATGGCTGCAATTGCACAGAAGGTGAGTTCTAACAGGCAATGGGAAGAGGGTGGAAATTGCAGCTAATGTAAATCTTGGAAACTTTAATGGGGGCCACCAGGTAGTAAATCATGAAACATTAGTTGGAAGGTTTTGATTGATACCTCCTTCTACAGCATAGTGGGGAATGAGAATTCACTTTTAATATCAGGAGAACATAAACCACATCTTCCAACTCAATGGTCAAGAGTATTCACCATGTTCTAGCAAATTACTTCAAAATGAATCATGCCTTTGAAACTACACTGTACCAATATTATTGTGTGAATGCTTACAAAGGACTGAATTGTTTTATGAGTTCAGGATGAAATGCTTCCACGTCAGAAAACATTCTAGCATGGAGTCTTGTGGACAGGGACAAGATATGTATAACTTTGCTCCAACCTACTGAGTTTACAATTTTAATTATAGTAGTTCCAAACCATGGCCAAGTGTCTCACTAGAACAGGTAAAGAAAACATGTAAAAACTTATCACCAATAGGAAATAGTTTTCATAGCACTAGGGGAAAAAGGCATTGGCCAATAGTTGAGAGCAGATCATCTGTCTGCCCACTTGGTTGGCATTAGTGAATGTCCCAAAGTGATGGAGGAAAGAGAAATTAAAATAATTGTAAACAGCAGAGCTCAGAACAATTACACCAGCAAAGAACTCTGTATTTCTAGGTATCAGGGAGATTAACTGCAAATTCCAAGGTAGTAGAATATGTCAGGGTCTGATAACATAAAACCAAATTGCAGACCATGCTCTCAAACTTATAAGGATATCTCAACTCAGTGTCTAATGCCTTATAATAATGCATGGTGGTTACTACCCATCAAATATTATTCGTTATCTTAATATAAATAGAACTATATTATCAACAGTGTAATGAAGATTATATATTGAAACACTGCATTATTTAAAGTACAAAATTAATCATTCAGTAGTTATACCACAGCTAACAGTTGAATGAAACAACCTGCTTTTTGATAACAACTGTGTGAATGGATAGAAATGAGCTGAATTTTGAGACTCAGATGTAAATAAGGCTGAACATTTATTAATCACTGATCATTCTCTATCTACAGTTTGGGGATAATTTTCCACTCAAGTACAAACCTTGGGCAGTTTATAATGATTTTCATACTGCCAAATGGTCAAAAGTTTCAGCTGAATTCTAAGAACAAAATAAAGTTGTTTAAATGTATGCCAATTTGACAGGAAAATTATATTGGGATCAGGATTCAAATAGACTGCAGATAAAAACAGACAAATTGCGACTCTTTGTCTCACTGCCCGATTTATTGGTTCATTCAGAGATCCTATCTTAACAAAAACTGTTAACACTGAGCCAAAATGTTTTATGCCAGACAGATGTTGCGGACTTAGGTGAAAGTTGGCAATAATTTGCCTCATGAGCAACAGAATTACAATACAAATAATCAGAGATGATCTTTTTTTATATACTTGAGTCAAGAATTCATATTAAAATGTTATGCTTGGATCATGAGGGCTGCATAATTGAAGTGGAGGGGAAGTGGTTTGAGACATTGCAACTACACAGTTGGATCAGATCCGTACTTCTCTGAAGTCTGTTTACATCCATGATTTTCGAGCGGCCTGCTTATCTCTGGCAAGCTCAAATTCCTACTTCAAAGGAAGTATTACTAATTTTTAGTAAGGGTTTATATCTCTCTAATATTTAAAGCTTATTTTCTCCCTTCTCAGGACAAGGTCGGATAACCATTAAAAAAACCAACCAACTTGATCTACTCAGCAAATCTGCCTCTCCTAGGGTAGCTGCCAACAAACTTAAAAACAGTTCTCCAATGACCTCTCCCTTCCCCCAAATGTCGGCTCCACCTGAATTAAGTCATTTTGTCTCTAATCAGCACTTCCTTTTATAATCTGGTTGTAAATGAAACCCAGCAGAGTTGGGTTTACTCCTTCATCTGTACATTCCCTGATGTGGAATATTGATGGTCAAAAACACAATGTTACCATCCGAACTGAATTAAATGTGCTTCTACTAATGCTGCTTCTGAACAACTTCACCCATAGTATTTACATTGATGAAAGCCAGCCCTTCAATTGCACTATTTCTCTCAGACCACCAGTTGGTCAAACTGTCTGTTTGCTAAGTTATGGATGTGTCAGAATTTATGCAATTGATCCATCATGTTTGACCTGTGTGATCAACTCCCTTTCCTTTCAACTGATTTCATCAACTTTCCTAGGAACCTGTTCAGACTGAATTAGAGCTGGATACTCTCAAAATTATGAGGGGCACAGATGGGGTAGGTTGTGAAAAACCAGAGGGTAAAGGTTTAAGGTGAGGGGATGTGAGGAAGATATTTCTCACCCAGAGGTTGGGAACATACTGCCTGAGAGGATGAAGCACACAGGTACTTTCATAACATTTAAGAGGTATTTAGATGAATATCTGAAATGTCATGTCAGGAAGGTTACTGGAAACTGAAATTAGGATGGATAGGCCCTTGGTGGCTGGCATGGACACAGTGGGTTGAAGGGCCTGTTTCCAAACTGTTGACACCTGTATATTCATGACTCAGTGTCACTTTTTATCTAATGCAACACTAAGTCATGAAGTATACAGCCCAACAGTTTGAAAACAGGCCCTTCCACATGTCTCTTTCTTTTCCTTACCCCTACAACACCTATAACTGTACTTCTATAATCATTGTCTCCATTAATCCCTTCCTTGCTTCTCATCCATCAGGATCCACCCACCATGTTCAAACTCTACTGTGTCTGTCCTGTTCTGCACTAATCCTGTTTGTCCTTCAGCCCCTGTCTCCTCACCTGCAATGGTTCCCTGACCAACCTCTACCCCCAACCCTGCCACTTCTGTCAATAGATTAAACTCAACCTCTGTTATTATTACAATCAATTTCTCCACCCTAGCTTTACAGTATCCTAAGGCCTTATATCCCAAATGCAAACTCCAGTAGTGGTGAGTTATATAAATAGGTTGATCACATGAAACAGGTATTTCATGCAATTAATATCTGATGAATGTTGAGCTAATTTGCCAAAAATTAGTACATAAAATGGAAGTTTTATATTGCAGTTTTATGCTTGAATCAAATGACTCTCGGTTTGAGGTCTACTTGGCTACAAGTTAAAAGCCAATCTGAACCCAATTCAATCGTATTAATCTGAGCCTAAAAACTTGCAATACATTCCATACCCAAGTTGGCCTGACCCAATCTGGAGTCATTTGTAGAAAAGCGGGGAAAAAAGGCTTTCTGTACTGCTCATATGAGAATAGAAGACCCATGAGGTAATAAAACAGCATTATAATCCTGACCAAATTAATGTCTGGAACCAGGTTGGCAGTGCACAACATGACCTGACCTGATCTCAAATATTCTGTCAGATAATGCATCCCCATCTGATCTAAGCCTAAAATATATAAGTCTGGCCTCACTGGTTCAGACCAGGGGTCTATAACCAGAGGGCATGGTTCCTATGCCAAATTCTAGCATTTTTTTTGTATAGTTTCAAATATGGACTGTAAGGAAATATGCAGGAGATGAAAAGTGATAAACTAGGGTGAGAATAACAGCACTCTATTTCATTGAATGTCTTGGGAAGTTATCAGATCTAGTGCTTTAGACAAGTAAACCTCAAGTTAAAGAGGCCACAGACAGAAATGTAGGTTATTTTTACAAATTATTAGACATGTACTGAAAAGTTAAATGTTGTGTCAAGCAAATGAACAAACAGATAAAATGAAAGTATTGTAGCGGTTACCTGCACAGAATAAAAACCCGAGCCACTTGTTTGAAGTCCAAGAGTCGAATGAACGACTGGGGTGCGCTGCCCCTTTAATAAACAC
>JARFYF010000001.1:133419113-133433597 GCA_030265395.1 Rhina ancylostomus
ACCCTATATATCCTACCGCTATTTAACCATCTAAAGTTATCTTACATTTGTTGGGATTAACTCCCATCTGCCAACACTGTGCCCAAATTTCCATGTGGGAATCCTGTTGTAGCCTTGGACGTTTGTTCTCGTTATCCATAACACCAACTTGCATATCAACAACCAACTTACCAGTCATACCTCCTACACTCACATCCAAGTCTTTAATGTATATCAAGGGTCCCAACACTAATCCCTGTGGTACACCACTGGCCACAAGACTTCCAATCAGAAAAGCATCCTTCCACACTACCCTCTACCTTTTATCACCAAGCTAATTTTGGACCCAATTAGTCAGCTTATCTTGGATCCCATGTGCCTTAGCCTTCTTCCAGTCTACCATGCAGAGCCTTCTCAAATGCTTTACTAAAGTCTATATAAACAACATCTACTGCCCTGCCTTCATCAATCTGCTTAGCAACCCCATCAAAAACCTCAATCAAATTAATAAGGCAGGATTTCACCCACACAAAGCCATGCTGACTATCCCTGATCAACCCATCTTTCCAAGAGTACATAAATCCTATGCCTTTAGGATTTTCTCCAAAAATATCCCTAACACTGAAGTTGACAACAGAGCACACCTCTACTCCGTTGCTCTTGTTTGTTTAAAGTGCACATAATCCATGTATCTTTATGTTTGTGGGCTTGTTAAAAATTAACAAAAAGAGGCAAAAGTTGAGTGAGGACAAAATCATGGTTATAAGTTTCCATCTATTTAATTTAATGATATGTATAACCAGTCCTATGGCTGATTTTTTTTGGTGTGTATTTGTTGGATCAAAATGATTGCCCTAGAGGCTAGAACATGAAGACATTCTCTCTTGTGTTCAGTTGTCTCTATGTACTTACGATGTAGGTTTTTGTGTTATGTTATATATTCATGTTGTATTACATTATGGGAATGGGCATTGAAAATGGTGTTTGAGGTAGACGATCAGCCATGATCTAGTTTGTTACAAAGCAGGCTTTTGGGGTCATATAGCCTAATTCTGCTCCTATTTTTTATGTTATAAAGTCATAAATGTTTTACAAAGCATGGAAACAGGCATTTTAGCCCAACTTGTCTGTTCTAACCAAGTTGTCTACCTGAGTTAGTCCCATTTGCCTGCACTTGGCCATATCCCTCTAAAACTTTCCTATCCATGTGCCTGTACAAATGGCGTTTAAACATTGTAATTGTACCCACCTCTACAGCTTCCTCTAGCAACATGTTCCATATACCCATAACCCTCTGTCTGGGGGAGAAAATTGTCCCTCAGGTCTCTCTTACCTTAAATCTATGTTTAGACTCTAGATTTAGACTCCCCTGCCCTGGGAAAAAGACTGTGATCATCCACCTTATCCATTCCCTTCCTGATTTGATATACCTCTGTCAGATCACCCCTCAGCCACGTATGCTCTAGGGAAAAAAGTCTTGGCCTATCCAGCCTCCTTATAATTTGAACCCTCCAATCCTGATAACAACTTCGTAAATCTTTTCTGCCCCCTTTCCAGGTTAATGACATCCTTCCTATAGCTGGGCAACCTGAACTGTGCACAAAACAAGTGTGGTCTCACCAATGTCTCGAATGGTTGCAACATGACGTCCCAGCTCCTGTACTCAATGCCCTGACCGATGAAGGCAAGCGTGCCAAATGCTTTCTTCACCACGCTGTCTATGTATGTTGCTACTTTCAGGGAACCATGTACTTGTACCGCTAGGCTTCTCTGTTCTACAAGACTCTCCAGGCCCGTACCATTAACTGTGTAACTGACCAAAATGCAACACCTCATACTTGGCTCAGTTAAATTCCATATGCCATTCTTCCCCAGTTCATTTAGATCCTATTGTAATCTTAGACAACCTTCTTCACTGTGCACTGTACCACCAATTTTGGTATAATCCATAAATTTACGAACCAAGTTAACAACATTGTCATCTAAATTGTTAACATAGATGACAAACAGCAGTGGACCCAGCACCAGTCCCTGTGACATGCCACTGGTCATAAGCCTCCAATCTGAATAACAACCCTCTATTGCCATCCTCTGTCTCCTTCCACCCTGAATCCCATATGATCCTTCCAGACTAGACTTCCATGTGGGACTTCATCAAAAGGCCTTGCTAAAGTCCATGTAAGTCAACTTACACCACCTTGCCTCTCATCAATCTTTTTTGTTACTTCTTTGAAAAACTCAATCAAATTTGTGAGGCACTATTTCCCATGTATCACTATTCATTTCCCTTAATTCCTTAGCTTTCATGACCTTCTCCATGGTAAATACAAATGAGAACTATACATTTATCACCTTACCCATCTCCTGTGAATCTGCACATAGATGGCCACATTGATCTTCCAAGGGACCTATTCTTTCCCTAGTTACCCTTTTACTCTTAACATACTGATAAAATCTCTTTGGACCCTCACTTACCTTGTCTGTTAAAGCTATCTCATATCCTCTTTTTGCCCTCATGATTTCCCCCTTAAGTGTATTCCTACATTTCTTATACTTCTCAAGGGATTTGCTTGATCCCAGCTGCCTATAACTGACATGCGCCTCCTCCTTTTTTCCTGACCTGTGCCTCAATAGCTTCGTCAGCCAGGGTTCCCTAATTTTTCCACCCATGCCCTCCACTCCAACAGGAATATGCTATCTCTGAACTCTTTCTGTATCACTCTTAAAAGCCTCCCACTTGCCAGACATCCCTATTCTAATGTGTTAATGATGAAATTAAGGTGAAATTATTACTTCATCTATTTTGTTTCTGGAGCTTTTGTAACTTTTTTGAAATATTTATTTGTGAAAGCTTCTTTAATTTTGAATCTTTGAAATATCTACAAAGACATATCAAGGATCTTACAAAGCGGATAGATATTTATTTATCTTTCCTATTAGCCTTAATGAACATTGAGTAAATATTTCTGCAGTGGATGGCCACAAGCTCTGAATTATTATAGATCTTAGTGATATGGGATAGTGCTAAAGCAAAATTGTCAAATAAAGTGTGTTCCTCAACAATGAAAAAATTGACTCTTTGAATAGTATTTACCTTAATTACTTTTTAGTACATGAAATACCTTCCAATACTACATATATATCCTAAATTAGAATGTTTTCATTTTTAATATTGTTATAATTTTTGTGTAATGTCCATTTTATCTCATTATGTAAACTATGACTATCATACATATGTGATATTGATCTCATTAAAAATTGAATTTTCATTGTTTCTTAATCCTACATCTTGGATCACCTGAGAATGTACTGGTGACAGGTAACTTCGTCAGCTGAGGGTGCCTGTTGGATAATCTTACACTAATCTTAATGAATATTTGAAAATTCATTCCAAATGGAATATATTGTCCAATGTTCTCTCAAGCCCTTAATATTCGTTGGCAGTGAGTGGTGTTCCCTGCTACTAGCAAGTGCTTAGAAAAAGCTTATCTCTCACTAAATCCTCTCATATGTACTTTTATAACATGTGGCTCTTTACTGTGGATAGAAAATCCTCAGCAAATTTATTTCAGAAAGCTAACATCTTTTATGATAATGTCACTAATGTGATTTGTTTTCCCCTGTTGTTACTTCACTTCAATAAGATAAGCGTTAAATAAGAAGTGGAGGAGGGTATGTACAAGTTTTGTACTATTACAGTTCAGAAAACTGGAAGGGTTTATTCTCCAGAATTTTAACTGCACATGTGTGTTTATCTGCCTCAAAATATAAACACCATGTCCAGCCCTGTTTAAGTTTGGTGTGTAAATATGAGTGGAGTCACAGTTATTGGAGACTAGTCAATAATAACTTGATGAATTCTCCAATCTTGGCCAATTATTAATTGTTATGAGTTTGATTTCTAACCAAAAACATTAAAAAATTTGTTGCTCAAAAGCTCCATAAATAAATTACCTTCCAGTACAGAGACGCAAGAGACTGCAGATAGAGCATAACACAAACAGCTGGAGGAACTCAGCATGTCAGGCAGCATCTGTGGAGGCAAAGGGATGGTTGACATTTCATTTCCTCTTCTCCATCTGCCTAATTTTTATTATTTTTCTTTCTTTTATTATATTTGCACATCACCTACTAGTCTCTGTATCTCCCTCCCTCTCACTATCTATCTATCTGTTAGCTATCTTCCCTTCACACTGTTAGTCCTGAGGCAGGGTTTTGATCTGAATTGTCAATCATCCCATTGCCTCCACAGATGCTGCTCGAGTTCTTCCAGCAGTTTAATTTTTGCTTACAATTCTAGTACTGTTGTCAGGTAGTTAGTTAAAGACAAAAACAAATTTATGTGCAAGTATGATGTCTAAATAAATGTTTCACCCTTGCATGGAAATACAAAAAACTGGCCCATATTCCCTTGCTGCAAGAAAAAGATAATCAACATTACTAATTTGATTTTAACTGTAAACTATACAGGTCTGTGCAAAGAATCTCCCGGCATTGATTTGAAAATTCCAGAATACCATTTAACAAAACACAGTTTTATTTAAGGAACCTATTTCTTTTGTTCCTTTATGTTTGAGTTCCAGATAGAAGTATCCTCCTCCTCCTGCAATTACCTGAAACCCTTTATTTGTGTGTTCAGACCCTTATCATGCTCCTGGCAAGTTTCTGGTATATGGTTACCTCTAAGTGGCAGAGTCAACTGAAAGAGTGAAAAAGATTATAAAACTTGAGGTATGTTCACTGCTACTTAAGCATAAATTTGCACAATCTTTAATGTTGATTCAAAAGTCAATTCATCCAAAGTTAAATATATCTCCAGTTGGGATGGCAAGTTTCCACCAGTTGTGCCAATTTGAGCACTTATTATTCCAAACTCATAGGCATCAGTGATCACATTAATGACCTGCAGCTGCAGAGATCACGAATCAATTGAAGCCTCACCCGGGTGTTCATCTCATCCTAATAGTGGAATACTTCATGTTGCTCTAAATTCAGTTTAAATCAGTCAATTGATTGGGCCACGATACATAAGACATCAGCAGCTAATTGAAGCCATATTCTTAACTCTTCAGCAGCAGCAATTATTTGAGCATCATTTCATTGGTAATCTTGAGGCTTCATTGGCCATGTCACAGTAATGATAATAAAGTAGTTACCATCTTTCAGGAGTGGTTTGGGGATAATCATATGGATAGAGAAGTGGCTATTTTAACAGAATATTAAATACTTGACAGTCAGGATAAATGGGACATTTTTTGATTTGTGATCCATGGGGTGTCACATATATCAGTGGTGGGGTTTCAACTATTTATAATTTGTATTAATAACTTGGTCCAAGTGTACTATAGTCAAATTTGTTGATGATACAAAGATAAATGAGTTAACAATTTGTGAGGGGGACATAAGGAGACTGCAAAGGGATATCGATAAATTAGCTGAGTGGGTGAGAAGTTGTCATATGGAGTTTAATAGGTAAAACTGGGGTATGTACTTTGGAAGGAAGAATGAAAAAGCAAATTATTATTTAGAGTGAAACTGCAAAATACTGCAATGCAAAGGGATATGAAGTTCCACTGCATGAAACACAAAATGTTAGCATGCAGATAGAGCAAGTAATTAGAAAGGCTAAAGGAATGTTGGTCTTTATTGCAAAGGTATGGAATATAGAACAAAGGAAATTTCTACATAGAGCCTGTTCTTGTGCAGGACTGTTCTTTGGCCCACAATGTCTGTACTGACCAGGATGCCAATTTCAACTACTCCCATCTGCCTGCACAAGATCTATATCCTCTTCATTCCCTGCATGTTCATGTGCCTGTCTAAATGCCTCATAAACATTGGTATTTTATCTGCTTCCACCACTTCTCCTGGCAGTGTGTTCCAGGCACCTAACACTTTCTAACTTTGCCTCATAAATCCTTAAACTTTCCCCCTCTCACTTTAAAGCTGTGCTCTGTAGTATTTAACATTTCTACCCTGGGATCAACATTCTATTTGCCCTATCTATGCCTCTCATAATTTTATATACCTCTATCGGGTAACCCCTTAGCCTCTGATGCTCCAGAGGAAACAATGCAAATTTATCCAACCTTTCCTGATAGCTAATATTCTCTAATCCATGCAACATCCTGGTGAACCTCTTCTGCACCCTCTCCAAAGCCTCCTCATCCTTCCTGTAATGATCAGCATTGTACACAATACTCCAAATGTGGCCTATCAAAGTTTTCCATAGCTGCAACCTTACAAAGTGCTGGTGAGACCACACATGGAAAACACAATTTGGTTTCTATATTTAAGGAAGGATGTGATTACACTGGAGGCATTGCAGAGAAAACTCATTAGGTTCACTCCTGCAATGAAAGTTTTGGCCTATAAAGAGGTTAAGCATGTTGGATCTCTTCTCATTGGAATACAAAAGAAATTCTTGAGGGGGACTTACAGGTGTATACTAACAAAATGTTCCCTCTATGGTATCATGTAGAACTGGTGGCATAATTTCAGGTAATGGGTTGCTTATTTAAGATGAAGATGCAGACATTTATTCTATTATAAGGCAATGAATCTTTGGATTTCTCCACTCCAGAGAGCTGTGGATATAGAACTTTTGAATATATTCATGATGGAGATTGGCAGACTCCTATAAAGGATTTGAGGGGTATCGAGAGAGTGTGGGAAAGTAACATTGGGGCCTTGATTGGAGCAGTCATGAACTTAATGACAGAGGAGGTTTCGGGGGGGCAATTGACCTGTTTCATAGTAAGCTCATTCATTGCATTGTTCATGGAAGATTTCACAAATTTGAACAAATCTATTTTTGTAGAAACTTGGGCATAAATTTACTTCAGCAAAACTAGTGGAGGTGAAAGAGGATTGATGATCAGGAACAGTATTTCTACTGTTATCCCTTGTCCTCTGTCATCTTAGATACTTTACTATATTCATGATTCTGAGTTATATTCAACTGGGGTAAATGTTCTCCTTTTCTTCCTGAATATTAAGCATCATCTGGGCAGAATGCAGAAAATATAATCAGGCAGAGGGGATGGTACACTCAGTCCAGTCCACTCTAAATTTTCATTGTATTGAAAATGATGGCTGCAAAAATGGGATCCTTAATAACGGCACTGCTGCTGCCTGGCAAATTCAGTTCAGCACTTCATTCTGGTGTCGCTGAAAGTAGAGGTGGTAAAGATGAAGGTAGGTGGGTGTGTGGGTTTGCAGGTTAATGGTGTAGTGGTTAACAATAGGAGTTTTAGACTGTTAATCCGGTGGTTTGACTTTGAATTCCTCCGGGTAGATAATGAATTTAAATTCACCACCTGGCCAGTACAATATGCACAGTGTTAGTGCAATATGTCAGTGTTATATTGGTTGTGGTTGCTTGGGTGTGGCTGCCTCATGACTTCAGTAACCCAAGTCAGCCCTGATCTTTATAGTTGTCTGTGGAAGTCTGCATATTCTCCCTGAGGCCAAATAACCTGGTTTACCCCACATTCCCAAGACATATAAATTGACATATTATTTGGTCATTGTAAACTGGCCTTGTTTGCAGGTGAGTGCTAGAATCTGGGCGAGTTGATGAGAATGTGTGGAGAATAAACTGGGTCTTCAATGGTTGGCACAGACTTCCTCAGTCAAAAGGGTTGTTTCTGTGCTGTATGACTCTATAACTCTCTGAAGATCCAATAATGGTGTTGTGATCATTGTGTGGCTTTTTGGTTATTGAAGCACATGATGAAATTATGTCAACATCTGCAACAAAATTTTCAGGATAATACTTAGTGGGGCCGTTCTTGGGGCATGAATTTTCTTTGTACGCAGACCAAAATTCAAATGAGCTGTGTCTGCTAAGTAGAATGCTTTCTGTTTTGTGGAGAGAAATATGGGATTCCTTACTGTGGATTGTAGTGGCCTATCAATTCTTCTGATGTCTTCACTTTTTATTTGTAATTTCTCTTGATCCCATATCCATTTGCTGTAAAAGTAAGGCTAAAAACTCTACCTTGGTATGATGTTTTCTTTTGTGCTCAATTATAAAATGGTCTTTTTCTTGATCCCAGATATTAACGAATGCCTGATGTCAGGAATGTGTCAAAATGCTAACTGTCTGAATACCAGAGGTAGCTACAGATGTACGTGTAACCCTGGATATATGCTGGATACGTCCAGGAGCCATTGCATCTGTAAGTAATAATCTGATCATTTTATACCATTTAAAATCAGTCGTAAGTCAGGATACAGTTAAAGCTGGCATACGTTAGGTTCCTCACATTCAGTTTTGATAATATGTTTTATGTTTAATGGACAAATCCAGTCCTAGAACTATGAGAGTGTTTGAAGAAAATATTTCAGATTTAATTGTTTTCTATATTTATCTTTAGAGTACAAACCCCAAGCTCTGGAAAGTGTTTGAGGGAAAAGTCCCAATTTTTATCTTGAAAGTAGGAATGTAGGTCAATTGTATTGTTTGAGAAAGTGCTTTGGGATTCTAGTTGGGAGACCATGGGGTCCAGTAAGAGCTGATTAAAATATCATCACCACCACCTTTTCAAAGGCAATAGGGATGGGTAATAAATATTGTCCTTGCCAATGATGCCTATGTCCTGAAACACATGAATAAATAAACTAAAAGCTCTTGAGACATGCTGAAACTTTAGGCATCCTGACTGTCAATCAAGATTTTGTTTTTAATTTCCTTAGTGGACTAGCCAAAGGCTAGGACTTTAAAAATACCCAATATTTTTAAGGTTTAACCCATTACTATCGCAAGATTGCAATGAAGGCCAACAGAATTGCAAGGAAAGATGGCCATATTATGTCCCTGTGGTCATAAGCCAGTTTTCATGAACACCTCTTGTCAGTCCAGTAGAAATCAGCTAAATGCTTCTCTTCTGAAAATAACCCAGGCATGTATTGTCTTTGCTTGAAGGTGTCACAACTACTATCTGGGAACCAATTATGCACTTGTATGATCCACGTTGCTGGCCACTGACAATTTGAACGTTAATGGAGAACAACTTTTTGTTTGATTTGGAAGGTCAAAAGAAAAATATTCAAATTAAACATTAGATTAGCCATCAAATTGGAGGAATTAAATGTGAAAAGTTTGTAGGCCCCTTTTCATTGTGATTTAAGACTTCAAGGTACAAGTGTAATATTTATTTGATTTGACAAGTAAATTATAATTGACCTGCTTGATGCATGAATGCACTGTAGTATGAATATTGATAATGTACCTTCTAAAAGCTAGAAATAAGTCAAAATTCTAAATAATGGTAACCTTAACTATCTTTAGCTGCTTTGTGGAATAAATCACTGAAACAGATCTTTTGTTTGATTTTTGATGTGATGAAATAATCATACTTAAAATCAAAGTCACTCATTGTTAGTTTAGTCACTTAGTTTACAGATGAGGGGACTAGATTTTTTTCCACCATCCTCCCTACTTTACATCTAGTAGCATCAGAAAAGGCAAAAAATTCAGTAGTCACATCAACCACCATGCTTCTCTCCTTGATCTCAGCTTCCTCTCCTTCCTACAACCTGGAAAACTAACAGCTGTACTCTCAGCCCCTATATGTGGATGATGGTGGGGAGGTAGTCCTCAGATTTTTCATCTATCACTGCCTCTGCTAATGTATGATTAGGAGGAAGCCATGAGGCAGTTTTGCTATTTAATGAGTTCTTGGTAGATCTGTGACCTAACCTCAGGGATTGGTTCTGGACCCATTGTTGTTCGTCACTTAGATAAAATGATTTGGATGAGAATGTGCAAGACGTGGTTATTAAGTTTGCAGATGACACTAAAGTAGGTGATATTGTAGACAGTGAAAAATGTTATCAAAAATTACAAGGGGACCTTGATTAGCTAGGTAAGTGGGCCAAGGAATGGCAAATTGTGTGCAATCCAGATAAGTGTGAGGTATTGCATTTTGGGAAGTTAAACCAGGGTTTGACACTCACAGTGAATGGTAGGGCCTTGGGGAGTGTTGCAGAACAGAGGGATCTAGGAGTACAAGTGCATAGTTCCCTGAAATGGTGTCACAGGTAGACAGGGTAGTGAAAGAGGCATTTGGCATGCTGGGCCTTCGTCAGTCAGGGAACTGAGTATAGGATTTGGGACATTATATTGCACTTGTACAAGATGTTGGTGAGGCTGCACCTAGAGTATTGTGGACAGTTTTAGGTACCTTGTTACAGGAATGTCGTCATTAAACTGGAAAGAGTGCAACAAAGATGTAAATAATATTAGAAGACTCAACCCTTGTTTCAGTCACCTCACCCTGAAACTGAATTTTTCAAGTCAAGAATAATTTCTGGAAATCTGCACTGCACTGCCTCCCAATATATTGTTTCTAAGGTTTAGTTCTCAGAATTGCATCACAATATGGTAACTTCTATCTCTCTGTATTCCAATCATCTTGATATAAAGGCCAGCTTTCTTTACATTTTTGATTTTATTTTTGTACCAATCTGTAATATTTTATAATCATTTCTGTGCTTTGAAGTTTCCTTTGTTTAGAAAATACTCTGCTCTAGTTTTTTTGTCCAAAGTTACCTCACATTTGTCTTTGGAACATAGAATTACAGTTGCTACACGTTTTTCTCTTTCATCAATCCTTTAATAGCTCTTTGTAATTTGAAGCTGTCTCCTACATTTTTATAATGTCAGCCATCTTTGTGTATTTGGGATATGTGTTTGCTATCCTATCAGCTTTTAAAATTTAAAGTATGGTGAATAGTTGCTTTGTGAATACAAACCCTCTTGGGATTCCATTAGATAAATCCTACCAATTTGAATATTTACTATTATTGCTATGCTACATCTTTTGCCATTCAGCCAATTTAATGAGACCTTGAACAAGGACAGAAGTATGCCATTATGCTTCTCGAGCCTATTTCACTATTCGGTGTTGGCAGCACAGAAAGTAGTGTTGCTGCTTCAAAGTTCCATGGAACTGGATCTCCTGCTGTCTGTGTGGAGTTTGCATGACCTTCCTGCCCAGTTTCCTCCAACATTGCAAAGGTGTGTGGTTGATAGTTTAGTTGGCTATGTAAATAATCCCTGGTGTAGGTGGGTGGTGGGATAGTCTGGGGGAAGTTAATGGACATGTGAGAGAGGATAAGTTACAGGAAAGTAAGTGGGGTAGTGAGATTGCTCTGAGAGCTGGCATGGACTCAGTGGCATTAGGAGATTTGAGAAATGAGATCATGGCTGATCCAAATTTTATTTTTGTTCACTTTCTTGCCCTATCCCTGGAACTCTTTGTTTACTGTTTTTTAAAAAACTTGATTTTGAATATATTCAGGAATTCAGCCTACACTATCTTCAGGAGCAGGGGATTTCACAGACTCATAATCCTCTGAGAGAAGAAATTCTTGCTTATGTCACTCTTAAATAGACACCCCTTTTTTCTACATCAGTGTACTCCCCAGGCTAACGTACCCAGCACTGAGGTCCCAGTTGCTCTCAGTTGGCTACATTGGACAGGCCTTAAGCAGATACTTTATTCCAAACACTGCATTGGGTGGAGATTATTTGACCTACAGAAATAAAAAATTCAAGGTTATGCTCAAAGTTTACTTGAAGAAGTGCAGTACTTCCACTGACCCTTGGGGGTCTTTGGCCATGACCATTCAAGGTGGGGAAGGAACATTCAGGATGATGTTGAGAATCTTGAGGCCATGCATTGTGAGTATACAGAAGCCCCTCAAGTGGCAGAAGGAGTACAACTCTCACAAACTACCAACCCACCTGCCCTGATGTAAGGAGCATCATCAAAACCTCAAGTAGGCCTTTGATTCACTGGTTGAAAAAAAAATCAATATTTCTTCTTTACAGCCAAACAACAGAATGGGATTGCCATGCATTTTACTTTCATCATCTGAGATTCCCCCAGTTCTGGATGACATCCCTATCCATGACATTTTTGAATTATAAGAATATGCTTTACCATGGTGCAGTTTGTCCATGATTAATTTGATCCCTATCCATACCAGACAAAATTTCTTCTTAGGATAATTCCTTGTCATTGGGAACCTCCAAGAACCAATGAATAACCAATGAACAATGCAAAAAGGTACAACAAAGTACAGAAGTAATAATCACACATGAGTAGTAATCCTGTTATTCTCATGCCCAATGCAAGATTCCCAAAACAGATATTCTTATTGCTAGCTCTATGGTTGGAAAAGATTATCACATAGATAGAAAGTATTCAAGGATGTACTCAAAGCCTTAAGAATTCCTGACTCATTCCAAACAGAGAAGGCATATTTGGGATGATATTTAGAACATTGAATCCATGCATCAGGAGCACACAGAAGCCCTGCTTAAAGAGTGGAAGGAGTGCTCATGTCACAAACTATGAACTTGCCTTTCCTATCTATGAAAGACTTTGTGGTTTTCACATTGGTCTCATCAGTTGCTTGGAAACCCACAAAATGGAAGTATGTCATCCTTGATTCCCTCGGTCTGCCTAAGAACCAGAAGAATAATCATACAACTGTTATGAACATAAACAGATGCTTTGAAAGATCAGATCTCACAAGGGATTTTCAAAGGTGCATTGGTTCAATGCACTTATAATTGCTTAGAGTAACCCAGTAACATCTTCAATATTCTTTATCACTGAACTTAATTTCCAGATACATAGCCATTTGCTGCTCATATATCAGAATAAATCTTTTGGCTACATTTAAATACAGTGCAGCTATATTTAAATTCATATAAGCGATGGGAGTATGGGCTTTTTTTTTTGCTGCATGTCTTTCCTTGGTTTTAGTTTGTATCCTGCACCCAAATCTTCTGCTTGAATTTGTTCTGACCTGCTGGTAAATGTAAAGAATAGAGTCTATTAAGCACTGCCGGTCTCCTATTGTGATTATTGGAGTAATATTATCCAAGATAACATTTGGGATGCAATCATGGGTAATCTGACCTCAGCAAGTAAATGAGAGCAAGCTTTCAAATTTGAATGATTTACTCCTGAACTTTTTTATGCTGATCTTCCGTTTGGTACGACTACTCTGATGCTGTGTTATGAAAACAGATAATGCTGGAAATGCTCTGTAGATCAGATAGCATTTGTGAAGAGAATAACAGTTAATATTTCAAGTCAATGATCATTCACTGGCTTTTCTATGTATATTCTAGTTGATCTATTATTCCAGTCATGTACAATTGCAGCTCCTCTAATGTCCACTAATAGCTGTGGGTCAAATACCTGGACAGTTATAAACAGCGTAAAGGCCTGAGAATGGTCAACCTCTGATCGTATTACTATTACTGTATATCCAGCATTAAAACATTAATTAAAAACTATTTTGGATGATTATAAAGCCTCCAAGCACTGAGAATTATCATGCACATCATTCTGAAGTTGTTAAACGTTCTACACTGTTAGCCAATCATACATGATTGCAAATATGAATTAATCAATACTTTTAGCCCTTAGATACTTGGCACACAAATGACAGGAAGTGAATATTCTTTTAAGTGCTTATCATTCAAAGTCCAAATCCAAGGAAAGGTGCAAATTGACTGGGGTCCTGTTTTCCTTCAATTGCCACTACTTTGCTCATTTATATTCTCTACCATCCAGTACATCCTCCTTATTTGACCATTGTAATCCCTGATGTTGACACATACCTGAGCTGATGCTCATATAGAAAGTGTTTTGCTGTGCATTGTTAGATCAATGGACATACTGAGGGCTGCTTCTATTTTGTGTGATTCAAAAGGAAATATCAAGTTTGTCACATCCTTTGGTTGGGGGTGGGGTGGGGGCTTAATTGCAGTAAGGAACATAGTGCTCAAAATTCAACACCTAACCACAAGGGAAAGGATAAAGACTAAGAGGATAGCCTCCACTTTCAGGCTTTTGTTCAAAAAGACAATGCTTGACATTTTGATCCTGAGATTATGAAAAGTAGGGAAAGAAGGTGATGGCCTTTCCTAAAACTCAGCAACTAATATTTCTTTCTGATGTTCTCCCTAGCCTCACTTAAAAGTCTTATGCCTAAAAATCAGATCAGACCCATTTATGTGGAGTGAAATTTTGAAAAATGCTAACTATAGAGGGAGTCTTCCTGTTGTCAGGTACAGTGATAGTCAGCACCAGGCTTGTCCTGGTGACCAAAGTGCTGCTTCCCAAATTACAATGTGGATTCTATCCATGAAGAGCTATGGTGGTCATGATCTTTAGCACACGAGCTCCAAGAAAAATGCAAGGTCTAGCACCAGCCACCATAACTGGGCATCTTCACTCAAGTCTTTGGCTCCATCAGTCAGGAAAGAGTGTGGAACCCCGTCCTCAAATTAAGTTGCCCACAAAATTCATCTCCATCCTACATTTGCTTTGTGATAGAACCATAGAACAATACAGCACAATACAGGCCCTTCGGCCCACTGTGTTGTGCCACCCAACAAACCACACCTCCCACCATCTAACCCTTTCCTCCCGCATATCCCTCTATCCCACACTCCTCCATATGCCTATCCAA
>JARFYF010000001.1:133457506-133470012 GCA_030265395.1 Rhina ancylostomus
AACCAAAAACTGGAGGGCATAGGTTTAAGGTGAGAGGGGAAAAATTTAACAGGGGTCTGAGGGGCAACTTCTTCATGCAGAGGGTGGTGTGTATATGGAACAAGCTGCCAGGAGAAGTGGTTGAGGCAGGTACAATAACAACATTTAAAATACATTCGGACAGATACATGGATTGGAAAGGTTTGGAGGGATATTGCCCAAATGCGGGGTAATGCATCTAGCTTAGATGGGCATCTTGGTTGGCTGAAGGGCCTGTTTCTCTGCTGTATCACTCTATGAATCTATACCACAACAGAAAAAAACTCTCACTTTACAGATAGCTGCCTCTTTTAAAGGCCTCGTAACTGCGCTAATGCAGGATAGTAAGCCAGTAGCATTTATATCTATAAGCACTGGCATCAGCAGAAACACAATAAGCTAATATAGGAAGAGAACTATGAGTATTTGTATATGAATATGGGAAATTCCTCACCATCTTTACAGGAGAAAGTTTGCAATAGAAACTTGTGTGTCTTCAATAGGTTACTTGTGTGTCTTCAAACTTATGGCTTTACTATAAAACTTGAATCACCAAAGCACAGAAGGCTATGGATTAAGTGTTGGTAAATGGAATTAGTATTGATGAGCAAAGATAAACTGCTGGAGGAACTCAGTGGGTCAAGCAGCATCTGCAGAGACCATCTCAGCATCTGCAATCTCTTGTGTCTTGAGTAGAGATGAGTACTTGCTGTGACATTACAAACCAGGAATGGTACCAGCAGATATACCATCTCTACTGTCACTAAAGAAGCATAAGCTGAGAGGTCTAGCTGTGAATATATATTATCCAGAAAATTGTGCATCAACAAAGGGTGTAAATTCAAAGAGACAGACAAAAGTTTGGAATTGCAGATGCTTCTTCACAAATGATTTGTGCATAGGCTGAAAAGATGAAACAAAGACAGGCTGCCAATAGATGTCTATAGTCAATCACAGATGACATCTTTTAGAAAATGCTGTTTTATTTGCTGTATTTAAAATCATATCCAAAATGATGCAAGGAAAATTACTTAAGATGTCTGAAGGCCAAAAAGGCATAAACATTTGCAAACTGACAATAAGATCAGCTATGTACTAGACTGCATCCACAAAAATGTAGAGAGAATGGGGTTGACATGCATGATACGGTAGAACAAGACAATTTTGTTGAGAAAAATACATCCTCCCCAAGTTAGTAGTAAACAATGACAGGCTGATGCATAGGTAAAAAGAATGCAACACTAATGCAATGATGCTAATTTGCTACCTGAGCTGTGAGGAGGGCAAGTTGTACAAAATCTGACTCTGAAAACACAGAACTAAGCTAAAGTCATTGATAAAGCCAATACCCAAAGATCATTCAACCTTGAGATTGAAACAGTTCAGTAGATGAGACAGAATCAAATCCAATAATTTATACCAAAGCGAACATAAAAGAAGACTGCAATTCCAGCAGATGTGGGTGTAACTTCAACAAAACCAGGAATAACTAACATCACATTACTGAAAAAAGCACACTAACTCAAGGCAGAAAGGAATGACTTTAGCCAAGTCAACAACGTAGAAACATAATGATGTGCTGCCTAAGTGCTATTGGGAAGAGGAAGTGCAGCAAGTAAAGTTTAAGTATTTAAAATAAGAATCACCTAAAGAAAACTGAAAGGAACAAGAGTTGTTACATTATTGTAAGATCATTTAAGGAAGGATCTTGTTAGACAAAATATGCTATTTAGAATTTGTTGCACTGATCCAATCACTGGTACATAATATTCTTTGTCCTGAGTGCACATTGTTTCATTCAGCAAGCTCATGGGTTAGAGGATGGAAGAATAAGCATATTGTTGAGTACTGATCTGGGTCTGGAAATGTAATTAACGATCAGTGTTCTGAAAAGTAAGAAGATGTAACAGATCTCTAATAAAGCTACAGGAGGAAACTAATCTCATCACTATTGAATTACATATTGTGCACTGCACAAATAGATTGAAACAACATGCTGGAAATCATAAATTGGCTAATTAAACAACAAAGAGGTTTGTCAGGAACAAAAAAATACCAAGAAAATGATAAGAAGAATGAGGTGACCCATTAAGGAACACGATGGAGGAAACCCCTGTTGAGATGTGCTGTTGTTATTTTGCTGTAACTAGCTTGGTCTAAAACTTCATGTTCCAAAAAGAAAGCTATTGTAGCTATAGACTAAGAAGGAATCAACATTTGAAACTGATGCAGATCCCTTGTAATTTTCTTTTAATTTCTATTTGACAATGCATTACTCTTTAGTTAAGCCTTTTATTTTCACAGTGCGTAATTATTCTTTAAAAGGAGACTATTGCTAGCTAACAGCAGAATAACAAGTAGAAGGTGCGGATTAAAATTGTGCATTGTCATCAAGATAGCTTAATGGCAAGACTAATTGGGAATGTATTTGTTCTTTGTAAGGCTTGCTTTGTGTAATTTGGCTACTGTATTTGCTGATACAATAAGCATCAGTGTTTAAAAACGTCTTCAAAACATGCTTGTAAGTTATAGGCTGATTTGTGGGTTTATTTAAAGGAGGCAAAAAGTTATAGGGAGTTGTCCTAGACTGTTTATATAAAACTAAATCATTGTTATTTTAACTGCTTTAGCATAGGGAGCATTTTGTTGGAGTTGCCAAGTAAATCTAAGATCAAATTAGCTGTCCCTGTGGCATATGGAATTCCCAGTACCTGATTTTTATCTGACAGATATAGTAAAATTAATAAACCTTTCAAGTTTATACTCCAAGTAACAAGCTTTGATTTAAAGTCAGGACATCAGGGATTTAATGAAGTAATACAGATCAAGTCTGAGTAAGTCATCTGCACTGTTTTTACTGCTCACTGCTGTTTTAATGCTTTGGTACATTTTATTAATAATATTTTGCACATGTTTATTATTGCAACTGAAGCTGAACTTTGTGCAGTTAAATCAGATATAGAAGATTACAGTCAACACTTGGGATGCCAAAAGTGAGCTAATACAAAAATAAAATAATGCAGCTGGATATCTTAAAGAGATAATCTTAAACCAAAACAAAAATGTTGATGCAACATTTTAAAGAATGCAAATATAAAAAAACATGATATGAAAGATTGTTCAAACAATCAATTGTTCTGTCTACCGACACAGGACCATCAATCAATAAATCAATCAATCAGTCTTAGACTGATGCCAAATAACTTAAATTTGGGGGGCAATTGAATCCTATGAAGCAATCAAGGATTTAGAAAAAGAATTACAGCAAGTATGCAGATAATTGCAAAATGAAATTTAAGATAGAAAAGTGCAAATTTTTGACACTGGATCAAGATATTTTTCATAAGTATGCCATGAATTATATAAATTGAAGGGAAAAGCATCTGGGTTTACATGAGGAATAGGAGATCAATATCAAATTTCATATATGGCAGATGTTACTAAATTGAAGAATAAAATTGTTACAAATGTTTGAAAATTATTTTGTTATTTTTGATAACTGTTTAAATTTGAGGAAACCCTATTCTTTCATTGACTTTTCAGGATTCTGCAAGTAGTTTTATATAGTATGATCTCTGTTAATAACTATTTAGAAGCATTTAGGGTAATAATAATTGGCATCCTATTTTTACTTTTCCACTTCAGTCCAAGATGACTCATAGTTACATTGCATGGAAACAGCCCTTCGGTTCAACTCGTCTATGCCAACCAAATAGCCTATCTGAGTTTGTCCCATTTGCCTGTACTTTGCCCATATTCCTCTATTCCTCTAAACCTTTTGTAAACATCTATCTACCTGTCCAAGTGGCCAGTCTTTCCTGAAAACTCAACCCCTCCAATCCCGGTAACATCCCTGTGAATCTTTTCTGCACACTTTCCAGCTTAATGACATCCTTCTTGCAGCAAGGTGACCAGATCTGCACACAATACTGATTTGTATTAAAGTGTGGTATCACCAATGTTTTGTACTTCAGTTGATGTCACAGCTCTGTACTCAATGCCCTGACAAACAAAGGTAAGGGTGCCAAACACCCTCGTCACCACCCTGTCCAGCTGTGTTGCTGCTTTCAGGGAACTATGAAATTGCACCCCCAGGTCTCTTTATTCTATAACATTTCCCAGGGCTCTACCAGTTATTGAGTAAGTTCTGCCCTGGTTTAATTTACCAATATGCAGCACTTTACATTTGTCTGCCACAAAAATTCCATCTGTCATTCCTTAGCTCACTTTTCCAGTTGATCTAGATCCTGTTGTAATCTTAGATAACATTCTTCACTGTCCACCTTACCACCAATTTTGGTGTCATCTGCAAACTTATTAATCATGCCAACTGCATTGTCATCTAAATCATTAATATAGATGACGAACAGCAGTGGACTTTTACCATATTGCTTCCAGAGTAAGCAGGTAACTGAGTCTCCTGTATTCTAAAGTTTTTATTTTGCTTTCTTCTTGTATAAACTTGTGCAAAAATTGTTCAATAAACTGAGATTTGTCAAGCTTGATGATTTAGTAATACAGTATGTAACATGTGTCATTTATTCTGGCCATTATTTTTTCACATTATAAGCTTTGTTGACAAACTACCACTGTAGCAACTAATAGGGACTTGATTTGTTTAGATCTAAATCCAAATCCCTGTATGAAATAGAACAAGCAAATGTGTAAAGTTTCCCTAGCCTGTCAGGGAACATGGACTTATCCCATGATAGATTCCCAGAAAATGAAGACTCATTCCCTACCATTAGTCCACAAGGGAAGTTAATGCATATTTCTCCCCACTAGGTAATCGGTGAACTCTGTGGGAAGGAATCATTTCTTTTTTCCCCAACCTCCTACTTCAGTTGGTAGAGAACACAAAACATGAGAACACCATGGAAATTAATTGCTTTGAAGTCATTGATGGCAGGATAGAGAGACGTTCAAGGTGTCATTATTTTTTAAAGCAACAACATTATTTCCAATGTTTCTATGACTGGTTTGATATTCAGATTTCTCTAGCATAGTACAAGTCAGGTGTACTGATTTTGGATGCAGTAAAAGTTTTTATAATTTTTTTCTACTGCAACATCATAATTTTGTATAATTGAGTGTTTTTGATTAAAAGGAAATTATGGCTTATTCTTAATAAAATTTAGGATTTTCATTGTCATTGTGGAAAGCAGTGAAATCCAGATGACAAATTAATTGAAGCCAATGCATACATTTATCAAGTTTTTAATCTTTATGGAAAATTTAATTTTGTAATCACACATTGAAATATATTAGAAGAACTAAAACATTTGTGACTAATGATATATGGACAGCTTGCTTTAGGAATTTTGTTTTAACAGTAACAGCCACATTTTTGAATTTTTTGGCAGCTGGCCATTTTACATTTATGAAATAATCTTAGACACAGTAATGTTTATATCAGTGCAACAGAACTTTAGGCCTCAGATTAGCAGTGAAGCAAACCTCTCCATAATGCACCTTCATTTATCTCTGTTCCCAAATTGCCCCTTTTCTAGTTGCCTGATTTGAAACAACTTTCTGGGTTTGAATAAATCTAGACTAATACATTCACATCACCGCACACTAACAGCACTGTCTGAACAGTGTGAATGTAGCAGACCCTGGCATATTTAAGGGGTTGCTGGCAGAGGTGGGTCAGGGCAGTTGGTGGAAGTGAGGGCACTTTAAGCCTGGTATAATAAAGATGTTCAAGGATTTTCATAATATGAATCCTTAACTCTTCAAATCAAAACCCAGTTATATACATTCTGATAGGTAGAAATGAAATATTTGCTGCCCAGTCATGATTATGCAGCTGAACTGTTCAGACAGTTAATCATGATACAGAAAAACTTTTTCATACCAAAATTTATCCAGAAAAAATATCTTAAAACCCACATGTTCTGATCTGTCGACAAACAAAGAATAAACAGCACTGTGCAACCACTACAGATGTCATACTGGCACCAGTACTGGGAAAAGAGGGAGCTGTTCTTTTTGGGAATGGCTTCACTTGATTTAGGTTAAAAATAGTATCCCAGCAAATTGAATAACTAGGGTGATAGATAAGGCTTTAAACTAAATATTTGCAGGTTGAGTTTTGGTGCAGGCAAGTTTAGAAACTTAAACAGGAAGGATGAAATGATGGTGCAGAGTCATGATAACCAGTCTGTCAGGAAGGAACGTTGCACAGAAACTTCTTATGTTCTTAAGCTGAACAAGCTCAGGTGACAAAACAGTCTATTGCTGTTCCCAAGTACCAGTTGAGATCCAATTGCATAGCCATTCAAGCAGTTTCTAATCAGAAAATACATCTTAAATCAGATTTAGCATATTGTCTTCCAGCTGTTCTGAAGTGCTTCTGCTGTATTCAAACTACAACACTGCATATTTCCAAATAAGTGAAAATCTGATACCTCTACCTGATACCTGTGTTGGACACCTAATGTGAAAACTGATAATGCTAGAAATGAAAGTTATCAGCCTGAAGTATTAACTCTCTTTTACCCCATGCAGGTGCTGGCTGATATCCTAGCAATTACGCCTGCATTTTCAATTTTTATTTCTACTACCAACCATTTCAGCATACCAGAATTTCTCTTAAATGTTTAAAATTTATCACTCTTCAAAATCCATCACCTGGGTCAACCACAAAATTCTTTATAATGCTCATCTATTAAGATGTGTTTTGTGCATCATATGCTGTTAATATGATGTATAACAATGTGAGAAGAACAATTGCAAAAACAATAGTTTTTAAAAGGTTATTTAGTACTCTAGTCAACACAGAAAGCTTGGTGACATTCTTTCACTGTTGACTGTCAAAACTTCTAATTAAATACACTTGGTCAGGTTATGTCTGGTTGATACTGGTGCCAGCCCACTATCTGAATTAGGCTAAAATAATGGCAACTGTCATAATATATTTATGATAGACTATGTGATTAAGCCAATGAAAATATTTCATCAGAGATTTTCCCACCAACTTCATTAACATTCAAAACAAAGTGATAATAGATTTAAAATAGAAATTATGTTTTACACTATTTTGTTTTCATACTTACAGTTATAAATGTATGTGAAGTTTCACCAAACGTTTGTGGTCCAGGACTTTGCATCATTCAGCAAGGTGGATACACATGTAACTGTGATACGGGTTATCAGCTGGATGATCTGCGAAAAAAGTGTGTAGGTAAGAAATATGCTATGATTGTCCTTTTATGAACTGCTGGGTTAGTAGTGTGATACCTGCAGCAACATGTTTCTTATTTGAAATATTTTAATATATAATAACATTGATCAGATCATGTGATTAATAATTTATATTCATAATTTATTTGCACAATTCCAGCTGACATTGTCAGAAATACTCTTTCTTTTTTATAAGCACAGCTTATATATAGAAGGATCATTGAGAAATTATTGTACAATATCATTACTTTATTTTCCTCTTGCATAAAGGCTACTTGCCAAGAAATTGGTCAGTGCCCTAATTAATCAGCCAAATCATGGGGAGTTGGGGGAGCTCCCACAAATACTTTATTTGTGGGGCCACCACTGGAAAATTGAATAATACCAAATCATTGTGTCCTCAAGTAGTCATGAGGGGTTTCCTGTCAATTCAAGACAGTGGGTAAGAAGCTGTTGTTGAATCTTGAGATGTGGGTCTTCAGGCTTCTGTACCTCCTGCCTTATGGCAGCATCAGGAAGAGGGCATGGCCTGGATGGTGGGTCCCCCTGATGGTGGATGCTGCCTTCCTGAGACATCACCTCTTGTAGATGTCCTTGATGGTGGGGAAAGCTGTACTCATGATGGAAATGGCCGAGTCCACTACTCTTTGTAGCCTCTTACGTTGCTCTGCATTGGAGTTCCCATGCTAGGCTGTGATGCAACCAGTCAGAATGCTTTCCACTGAACATCTGTAGAACTTTGTCAGAGTCTTTGATGACATGCCAAATCTCCTTAAACTTCTAAGGAAGTAGAGATACTGGTGCACCCTCTTTATGGTTGCATCTATGTGCTGGGCCCAGGATAGGTCCTTTGAGATGTTGACACCTCGACAAGGAACTTGAAACTGCTCACCTTTTCCACTGCAGATCCCTCGATGAGGGCTGGTGCATGTTCCCCTTCTTTAAGTCCACAATCAGTTCCTTGGTCTTGCTAACATTGAATGCAAGGTTGTTGTTAGGACACCACTCAACCAGCTGACCTATCTCATTCCTGTACACTACCTCATCACCATCTGTGATCCTACCAACAACAGTGGTGTCATCGGTGAATTTGTAAATGGTGTTGGAGCTATGACACACACACAGAGTGTGTGAGAGAGAGAGAGAGAGAGAGAGACACTAAGCACATAGCCCTGAGGTGTGCCTGTGTTGATGGTCAGTGAGGAGGAGGAGATGTTTCCAAACCACACTGATTTAGTCTCCCAGTGAGGAAGTCAAGGGAATGAAACTGGTCAAGTGGATGAAGTATCAGTGGATGACAATTTCAGAGGGAGGCACAGAAGCCTAGGTCTTGGAGCTTGATAATCAGTTTTGAGGGAACGATGGTGTTGAACACCAAGTTGTAGTCAGTGACCAACAGCCTGACATATGTATTCCAGTTGTCCAGGTAGTCCAGAGCAGAGTGGAGAGCCAATGAGATAGCATTTGCTGTCAACATATTGTGGCAAGAGGAAAATTGAAGTGGCTCCAGGTCCTTACTGAGGCAGGAGTTGACTCAAGCTATAACCAACCTCTTAAGGAACTTCATTATGGTGGGTGTAGTGTGAAAGGATTAGATAGGGTTGAGTTTCTAAAGTGCAACCACGAGAGCTTTTGTGCTAGTATGTAGATAGTCAGACTTGGGATGAGGCAGTGCCTAGGGAATGAAACTGGTCAAGTGGATGAAGAATGAGTGGATGACCGTTTTGGCGATAGTGACCATAAATCAATAAGTTTCACAGCAGTTATGGAAAGGGATAAGGATAACTTGGAAATCTAAGAGTCTGAACTGTGGAAAGATCCATATCAATCCATTGGAAAGGACCTGGCAAAACAGACCGGGAGAAGCTACTTGCAGGTAAATCCGACAATAAAGGTGAAACAGTGAGAGTTCAGGGTCAACTTCAACTTCCGTAAAGTTGAAGTGGTAGAGAGGTTTGATAAAGGAAAAGAAAGAAAACACATGGTAGGTAGAGTGGATTGAAAATAAGGAATGTCCATCAGGAATGTAGAGTGAAGAGGGTATTTGAAAAAGAAATTAGGAGGACAGAGAGGAGCCACAGAAAATCACTGGCAGATAAGTTTAAGAAAAATCCCTGAGCATTTATAACTATCTTAAGAGCAAGAGGATAAGCAAAGAAAGAATGTGAAACCATTAGGGACCAAAGGGGCAAACTATGTGTGGAGCCAGATGTGTGTGAGGTCTTAAATGAATAGTTTTCATTTGCATTCACTAAGGAGAAAGACATTGTAGTTGGAACTTTCAGTTGGGATGCTGAAATTCTAGAAAACTTCAAGATTAGAAAGGAGGCATTAGATGTCTTAGCAAATATTAAGGTAGATGAATCTCCACAGCCTGATGAGGCATATCCCAGGCTGCTAAAGAAGGCAAGGAAAGAGATTACTGGGCACTGGTGGAGATATTTAAATTTTCACTGCCCATGGATGAGATGCCAGATTACAGGAAGACAGCAAATGTGGTACCTTTATTCAAGAAGTGAAGTTCTGATGAAGGATCTTCGACCTAAAACGTTAACTGGTTTCTTTTTCCACAGATGCTGCTTGATTGGCTGAGGCCTTTCAGCATTTCTGTTTTCTGTTTCAGATTCCAGCATCTACAGTTCTATTTGTTTTCTATATCTGAAACTGAGTGGTTTGTTTGGCAGATGTTGATGAATGCAGGGAAATCCCACAGCTCTGTAGCTATGGCCAGTGTGAAAATACAGCGGGAGGTTACCGATGCATTTGTTTGACAGGATTTATGCTGAGCCAACAAGGAACTGATTGTCTAGGTAATGTAGAAATTTACTCCTATGTTGCCAATTATCATTACTTTCTAAAGCTACACATCATTGATGATATCTAAATATAATTATGACTGAAGAACTGTGAAGTGTTAACTAGTAAGATACAAATGTGATATTCAACATACTAATCAAGAAAAGCAATTAAATATTAGATCAATGACTTTTTGTCAGAATTGGAAATTTTGCTTTTAACCAAATGTGTAGGCAGGGAAAGGTGGTGGAGGGAAAAAAGAAAAAAATGAGAATGTATGCAGTAGGATATGAGGCATGAGTAATTAAATGAATAGTAGAATCAACTGCTGATTGAATAAAAAAATAAAAGCAGTGGCTATGATCTGAAATTACTGAATTCATTCTTATGCCCAATGGAAAGGTGAAATGTTGTTCCTCAAGCTTCTGTTGAGAAAACATAGGAGCATAGTATAGTTTTTAGCCTCTTGGGCCTGTTTCACCATTCAGTATCATGGCTGATCTGTGGCTATCTCCATGTACCTTTTTCTTCCATATCCCTTGCTACCTTTGGTTAACAGAAGTTTTATCAGTTTCATATTTAATATTGGCTGACCAACAGTTGCCATTTGCAGAAGAGATTTCCAGTTCCTGTCACCTTCTCATTCAGAACAGTCTTGAAGGGCTAGGTGACCTCCTTCAGCTCTTGGTTTGTATGTTTGAAATATTTTGCTTTACTCCAGAAAAGTTTAATTCTAATTTTTAAACTAAGCCTCCTACTCCTAGTCTCTAGAAACAATGAAACTTGGTTCTCTTGATACACCCTATTAATTCCTCCAATGTCGAGAAAACCTCAATCACCTTTCAACCCTATTAATTCCAGGTTTGTGTACATACTTGTGTAGAAAGCACTCTGTTACATTCTTCTTAGTACCAGAGCAATGAACCACAGCTGGTCTTACTGAAATCTGTTTGCCCATTTGCTCGATATATGAATTACTCATTTTAATTTAATGCTTCTATTTAAACTGTTTGTAATGCAAACATTTTATTATGTCATTGAAAAACTTCAACACGGACACATAGCTTTCTATCGCATAATTTAAGCTGATTATGAAAACATTATTAAATGCATTCCTAGTCAAGGCAGTAATTTGTTGGTATTTTCATAAGTGATAGGTTTTAACAAAGTCTATTATGAGAAGTCTATATAAGTTCCTCTGCCCTATACTTTAGTCACCTCTTCAAAATATTCTGGTGTAGTGACCCGGGCTCATGGGGGTCGAACTGCCATCAGTGGCTGTGGACAACCACACGGGAGCGCGTAGCGGCAGGCCTTCCGGTAGGCCCCTAACGTCACGTCCAGCGCTGGTCCCTGATGTCACGTCTAGCGCAGAGTTGCGAATATTTATGCGTGCGTGCTGTTTTCAACTCTCTCAGTAAAATGTGCTCTGACCAAGCACCAACAACTCCGAGTCTTTCTCTCTTTTGCCGTGAACGGCAACATTGGTGACCCTGACGCTTCCAGACAGCATCTGGGATCAGCGGTATGAGCTCTGACATACACAATGCAGTGGCCCTCAAGCTCCCGGCGTTCTGGGCCGCGCAGCCCCACATGTGGTTCGAGCAGGCTGAGGCCCAGTTCAGCATTCAAGACATTACTGCTGACACCACAGACTACTACTACATGGTCAGCGTGCTCGACCAGGACACGGCCGGCCGCATTATCGATTTCCTCCACTGACCACCAGCAGAGGACAGGTATGCTAAAATTAAAGTGCTCCTCATCTGTACCTTCGGGCTTTCCAGCCATGAGGTGGGCCACGTGCCTCCTGCACACGGACAGCCTGGGCGACTGGAAGCCTTCTGAATTGATGGACGACATGCTGGCATTAATGAACGGCCATAAGCCATGCTTCCTCCGAAAAGTTGTTCCTCGAGCAGCTACCGGAGGACCTGTGCCCCCTCCTGGTGGGCAAGGATTTTGGCGACCCCCACAGACTCGTGGCCCGCGCAGACATACTTTGGCAAAGTAAACAGCGCAGCACAAGTTCCATCTGCCTGACGATGACCGCACAACCTGAGCCCAAGGCCCCACAGCCGAAACCGCCAGGGCCCACGAGGCTGAAGGAGGAGGAGTCAGAGCAGATATGCTTCTACCGTTGACGGTGGGGATCCAACGCACGCCGCTGCCGCCCGCCATGCTCCTACCAGGGAAGCACCGGGGCCGGCCGTCACTAGTGGCTTTGACGGCTGGCCATCGTGATGGCCTCCTTTTCCTGTGGAACGCTAGCTCTGGCCGACGTTTCTTCGTGGACACCGGGGCAGAAATCAGCGCCCTCCCACCCACCAACATGGACACCCGCAACACGGCCCCAGGCCCCAAACTCTCAGCTGTGAACAGCACGACCATCCGCACATACGGCACACACACCATTCTGCTGCGCTTCGGGACCAGTTCGTTTACCTGGACCTTCACGATAGCAGCAGTGTCCCGGCTACTATTAGGAGCAGACTTCCTACGGGCCA
>JARFYF010000001.1:133571028-133589136 GCA_030265395.1 Rhina ancylostomus
TATTTCTTTTAAATTGGAAATTAAAAGACACAGCATTCCAAGCTATTCTCCTACAGAGGTCAATTCTGCCACCTACTGACAGATTGTGATATTTCAGACCATCAAGTTCATGCAGGGGCTCAGAGCAATCCTATTCCCATTCATTTTCCTTGTAACCGATTCTCCCCACATTCCCATCAGTTCCCCCAAGATTCTACCACCAACCTACACACTTGGGGCAATCTATAGAGGCAATTTAATATACCAACCAGCATATCTTGGTAGAGGAAACTGGAGGACCCAGGGGAAATTCACGCAATCGTTGGGATTAAGTACAGACTGCACACAGACAACACTGGAAGTGAGATTTGAACCTGGGTTGGCCATCAGTGGTTTAGAAATCATGACATATGATATCAGTGTACACTTAGGTGGCAGTATTTTGCTACTTAAGACCTTTGTGAATTTCCAAATGCAAATGTATGGATTTTTTTTACTATCGTCTTTGTGCACTGAAAACTGAACTGGTTTCATTCAGGATGCTTGAGATACTATTAGGCAGAATGTAAACCAACTTCTGAAAAGAAGGAGCAGTGTGCCGATTTACTGCACAGCCAAGTCTAAATAAAAGTATTTAACTCATTTTAAATGTATAATTTAACTATTTTATCACTCATCATGCAGGAAAAAATACATCTATTACTTATTTTCAGAATCTTCCCCTACCCCTTCACTACCTGCACCCTAGTCTCTAAGTTGTTTTCCATTTATCATATTTATGATGATATATCATTTATGGGTAGTAGAGTAGAGGACTGTTACTGGCAGACACCAGGGTAGGCAATACATAGAATCTTCATATATTAAAATGTGTTATCAACCACAGCACAGAATCAGAATTTTTTACATTGCAGAAGTTTGCAGTTTGGCCCAGTGTGGCTGTTCACATACCCATTTTTAATATTTATACTTGTCCTTTTAGATGTAGTTAGGATCAGATGTTCTGTAGCCCAACATTACTGTACCAAATAAATTCTTCCAAACTTTCACTTTCAAACAATTCACATTTTTGGTAGTTTTGTTTTTGCAGCCTTCTTATTGGACCAGTTTAATTAGATTTCTTCAGTACCTTCTCTATTATCTTGATAATCTGCTTAACAAAATAGCAGAATATGGGTCAGGTGGTGAAAGGAGTTAGAATAGAAGAACTAAAGAGTTTGAAACAGTAGTAGGCTATTTGGCCTTTCATGTCATTCTGTAAAATAATAGCTGATATTTTATCTCAGCATCAAGTTTTCCATATTCCTTGATTTCCTTAATATCTAAAAATCTATCTATCTCTGTCTTGTATATGCTTAGCAAATGAGGCTCCACAAGCCTCATGAAAAGAAAATTGCAAATATTCACTCCTTTCAAGGTGAAGAAACATATTCTTATCTCATCCTGACTGTGCGACACTTATTCTGAGAATGTGACACCTGGTTCTAGACGTCCCAGCCATGTAAATCATCAGCCTTGTTAGAATTTTATATGTTTCAATGTGATCACCTCTCATTCTTCTTAATCTCTTTTTATATGACATCCAATCCCAGGAATCAATCTGGTGAACCTTTGTTATACTTCTGCTATCACATGCATATTCTTCCTTGGGTGGAGTGACCAGTCCTGTACATAACATTCCAGATGCAGAGTTATAAAGGCCGTATGCAATTGGAGCAAGATGTCTCTACTCTTGTACTCAAAATCTCTTGCAATAAAAGCCAACATATCATTTGGCTTCCTAACTGCTTGCTGTATCTGCATGCTACCTTTTTTTAGTGATTTGTGTACAGACACACCCAGGTCCCTCTGAACACCAAAATCTTTCATTTAAAAAATACTTAGCCTTTCTATATTTTCTCCCAAAGTGGATGACCTCATTTTTCAACAATATTTTCTCTTTACCATGACCTCATCCATTTGCTTAGCCTGTCTCTGTCCCCTGAAGCTTCTCTGCATTCTCCTTACAGCCCACACTGCCACCTAGCTTTAAATCATCAACAGGCCACAGATCAACCATGATCTCATTGATTGGGGAATACCCAAGGAGCTAAATATCTCCTTCTATTTCAACGTTATATGGGGCCAATCATTAATTTAAATAGATATAGCATAAAAAGGGAATAAAACCTAGAATTCCACATTCGTTATGTTTTAAGCAAAATAAATTCATCCTCCAAACTAGAAATACTTATTGCCTAAAAAAATCAATTCCAAATTGCTTTTTAAAAAATTTTTCAATAACTCCTGTGATCCTGACATGGTTTCTGCATTGATTGGGTGAGGGGGGGTTGGGGGAGCATGAGATGATATAATTCTCCAAGCAACATGTCTTTTGGAGCATTGCAGGGGGCACTTTCAGAATTACAAGGTCATGCTCACATAGTGCCGAATTACGAGGCCTGCAAGTAAATTCAGCTCGGCAGAGAGCAATTTCCAGAATTGCTAGTCCTTCCCAATCCCTCTGTCAAGCACCAGCTGTGATCCTCATTTGGGTCTAAACAATTGGACCTTTTGGACAATTATACAATTAACCCAATTAGACAATTGGACAATTTGTCTAAACAAATACCTTTTCAGGTATTTTTATCCTAAACCTAGTGTAGTATCAGTGTTGTGGCAGCTTCAGCTAATCTGCCTCAAGTATCGATTCCAATTTATTCTGTTGCTGTTTTTATGACAAACCCAAAAGGTAGGGACAACTTATTTAAGGATTGCTTCTTGTTGGAATTGGAATATTTGATGCAACTTGTTAGGTACATATGCAGTTGAAACTAACAGAGTAGTCACTGACGTACCATTGAGAAGCACGGTATCCAATTTGCACAGGCCAGAGTCTCAAGCATCAGTGGCATCTAGGAATCTGTTTATTTAGAACTATTAATTGAGTGATAAATATTGGGCAGGATACTAGAAGAACCTAATTACTATTCTTTGAATAGTGCCAGGTATCTTTCATATCTACTTTAGAGGAGAGGTTTGGCCTGAATTTGTCATTTAATCCAAAAGCCAGCACCTCTAATAGTTGCAGTATTAATATGATAACTTTGACTTTACACTCATTTATCTGGAGTGACGCATGAACTTGGAACGTTATAACTCAGATAAAAGTATTTTCAATGCTGACACCCAAATTAGTTGGAATTGAGGTAGTTTTTTATTTGGCTGCAGTAGTCATTGAGGAATAATCATTTGCCTTTGTGCTAAATTGGATATTTTATATTTTAGAATGAGCTATCTGAATCCTAGCTGGTTAACTCATCCTTCATGGTGGACCTGTGCCAATTGGTTTTGCCTAATTGAATAACATATTCAGAGTGTGGTCAAATCCTGATTAATCATATTTTGTATCTTTTTCTGAACAAAGCAATTGATCATGCAGGAGAAATGATTGCCGTGTCAGAGTCATCCATAATGCCAGCATCTACAAATAGAGATTTGAAGGAATGCTACTACAATCTGAATGATGAGAACTTCTGTGATAATTTGCTAGCACGGAACATCACAAAAGAAGGATGTTGTTGCACTGTTGGAGTTGGTTGGGGTGATAACTGTGAAGTTCACCCTTGTCCTTTGGCCAATGCAGGTAAAACCATTTCCAGGATTTGCATGTTCATGGTTTTGAAGTGCCTGGTACTAAAAGCAGCATTACAGTTTAAATCATAGCAACAATACTAATAATCACATTTGAAACAATGTCAACTCATAGTTTGCAGTTTAGATGTATTTCACCATTGTCCGAACTATAAAACCAGGAGAGGAAGATTATTGTGGTATTAAATTTCAAATCTAGAGTGTGTGGGTAGTAGATGTATGGAACCAGGAGGGGGGGAGGAGGATGAAAATGGGCAAAGGGGGACTGGAGCAAGGGTACAGGAAAGTGAACAAAAATGGGAGGTCAGGGGTGGATCAGAAGGAGAGAACGAGAGGAACACAGGAAGTAAGGGTTACCTGAAATTGGAAAATTCAATGCACATACCATTGGGTTGTAGACTACTCAGGCAGAAAATGAGGTGTTCTTCTAGTGTGTAGTAGGACTTACCCTGGCAGTGGAGAAGGCAGAGGATGAACAGGTCAGTGTGGGAATGGGAAGGAGAGTTGAAATGGCTTGCAACTGGGAGCTTGGGATGGCCATTGCAGACAGAGTGCCGGTGCTCTGCAAACCAGTCACCTAGTCTGTGCTTGGTCTTGCTGATGAAGAGGGGGCTACATCAGGAGCACTAAATGCAATAGATGAGGTTGGAAGAGGTGCATATGAATCTTTGCCTCACCTGGAAAGGCTTTTTAGGTCCCTGGATGGTGGTGAGGGATGAGGTGTAGGAACAAGTGTTGTAATTCCTACAGGGGAAAGTGCCAGGGGTCATGGTTCCTGGGGGCAGAAAGGGGTGGGGAGGGAAAGAGGCGGCTAGTGGCAGGATCCTTTTGCAGCTGGCATAAATGACAATGGATGATGTGCTGGATGAAGAGGCTAGGAGGGTGAAAGGTGAGGACTAGGGGAACTACCTTCATTCCATTTGGAGGGAGGGGGTTGAGAGAAAGTCTGGGAAATGGAGGAAATGCGAGGATGGGCTCCATCAATCACATTCAAGAGGAATCCATGTTTCCTGAACATCAGATGCCCTTTAATGGAAGGCCTCATCTTGAGAGTAGATGTGGCAGAGACAGAGAAAGAGATGGCAACCTTACAAGAGATAGGATAGGAAGAGGTGTAGTCAAGATATCTCAAGATATATGTGGAAGTCAGTGGGTTTATAGTAAATGCCAGTGGATAGTTTGTTCCCTGAGATGGAGACCAAGAGATCCAGAAAAGGGAGAGAAGTGTTGGAAATGTGAACTTGGGAATAGGGTTGAAGTTAGTATCAAGGTGATAAAGTTGGCAAGTTCCTTGTGGGTGCAGAAAGCAACACTAATGCAGTTGTTGATACAACAGATAAAGAATTGGGGAGTGGTACCTGAGAAGGTTTGGAACAAGGACTTCCACATAACCGACAAAAAGGTAAACATAGTTGCGGCCAATGTAGGTGCCCATGGTTATACCTTTTGATTTGTAGGAAGTGAGAGGAACCAAAAGAGAAGTTATTTAGGGTAATAACAGTATTGAACCAACATCTACAAATTCCTCTCCAAGTCATACACCATCCTATGGTGTTTATATATCAATGTTTCATCATTGGATCAGTATCCTGGAATTCCCTAACTTGCATCATGTAAGAACTTTAATATCACAAGCATTGCAGCAGTTCCTAGTGAAAAGGGAGGGGTGGGGGGTGGCAATTCTGAATTTAGTTTTAGAAGTGAAGTTGGCCAGGAAGAGAAGCCTCAAAAGGAGACTAATTATATGGTAGTGATCACAATACAATTAGATTTAGCATAGCATGCTAAATAGAAAGATAAAAATAGGGTAAAGGCTGTAAATTTGCTTAAGGCAAATTTGATTTGACTGAGAAGTGATTTCGGAACAGTGAAATAGTTACCACAAGGTAAATCAGTTTCAGATCAAAGAAAGACATTTAAGAACTGGATTCACAAAGGTCAGTGTCAACATGTTCGCATAAATCTAGAACCCCTAAATGCTAAATCGCTCCTCAGTCAAGTCAAATTTGCCTTAACCCAATGCAAAATATTAACTTTTCTTCAATCTGCATTTTTCAATACCATACTAAATTTGATTGTATTATGATCATCCCCATGAAAGTGCTCTCGAATATGAGGGTAGGGTAAGGCAATAAATATCACATGGAAGTTTCTATTCTGTATGACAAAATATTGAAAATTAACAACTACAAGGTTGATTTTTAAAGATATTTTCCTCTATAAAATTGTTTTTAAAAAGTACTTTATCAAGTTCTGCTTTCTGCCATTTGTTGTTTAAAATCTATTTATTCTATCTAATATGGAATTCCTGAGGTACAATGCTATTCCTACTTGGTGTGAATTACCTGTATACGAAATTAAATTGTTACACATGCAGTTAAAAATCAATCTGTGAAATTCCTCTTGATCTAAGAATGCCAAAGCAGATAGAATAAGAACTTAGAGAAAACAATCAACTAGTTTATAAGCAATCATATTTTTGGTAAAATATTTTTAGTAAGAGATTAACTACTCTAATTCCTGGGATGAGAGCATTGCCCTTTCACAAATAACTAAAGAAATTGTGCCGAGACTCTTCAGAGTTCAGAAGAATGAGAGTAATCTTATGCTGGAATGCTGAAGATCCTTAGGGTGTATGACAGGGGTAGATGTCAATATGTTTGTAATAGTGGGAGAATCTAGAATGAGGGAACATAGTTAGAAGATAAGGGAGTGGTCATTTAAAACTGATGTACGTATGATGAATCCCTGGAATTTCTACCTCAGAGGATTGTAAAGGCAAGATCATTAGAGTTATTTGAAGAGGAAATAGATAAATCTTTAAAAGATCAGGGAATTGAGGACTATAAGGAATTAGCACAGAGGAGATGAACCTGGGGCAGATCGGCCATGATCATTTGTAGGTTTGAGGCCTACACCTGCTCTGATTTCTTATGTTCTCTCTGCGGAACAATCAATGTTACTACTTTATTTAACATATTAGTGACAGTTATCCCTAATCTTAGCTTTCTTGAAATCCTGGGATGCTGTGGAAAGCAAAGGAAGAAATTGCTGGGACTTTAATAGAGATTTTTGCATCTTTGTAGATTGAACTATTAGAAAGTTTGCAGATGGCACCAAAATTGGCAGTGTGATAGTGAAGAAGGTTGTCTAAGATTACAATAGGATATTGATCAACTGGGAACGTGGGCAAAGGAATGGCAGACAAGTGCAAAGATACATTTTGGGAAGATAAACCAGGGCAGGACATACACAGTGACCAGAGAGACCTTGGGCTATAAGTACATAATTCCTTGAAAGTGGCAACACAGGGAGACAGTGCGGTGAAGAAAGCATATGGTATGCTTGCCTTCATCAGCCAAAACACTGAATTCAAGAGTGAGGATATTTTGTTACAGTTTTACAAAACTTTGGTTAGTCCACACTTGGGGTATTGTGTGCAGTTCTGGTCACCACGCTATAGGAAGGATGTGATTAAGCTCGTGAAGATTAAGCAAAAAGATTCACAAGGATGTTGCTGGGACTGGTGGGCTTAAGTTATAAGGAAAGATTGAATAGACTGGGATTGTTTTCCCTGGAGTGAGGAAGGCTGAGGGGTGACCTTATGGATATTTATAAAATTATAAGGGGCATAGATAGGGTAGGTTATCACATTTTTTTTACAAGGTAAGGGAGTCTAAAACTGGAGGATATAGGTTTAATGCGAGAGAGGAAAGATTTAAAGGGGGAATCTGACGGGCAAGTTTTTCACACAGATGGTGGATATGTAGGATGAGCTGCCAGAGGAGGTGGTAGCGGTGGTTACAATTATGTTTAAAAAGCATATGGACAGATGCATGGATAGGAAAGGTTTGGAGGGATATGGGCAAATCTAAGGCATCTTAGTCAGCATGAACAAGTTGGGCTGAGAAGCTTGTTTCCGTGCTGTATAACCTTATGAATCTAGTGTCTTCCATGCTTTTGGCTTCCACTGATGCCCCTTCAAGTAGAATAGGTCCAGGAATGTTTAGATTATTTTAATGAAGGATTTTGAAATTTCTTTAAATTCTTCAGAGGACTGACACCAAATCTGAACCAGTGAGAGTTTCTCAGGAACTTTTTGAAAAACCACAGACATAGGAATTTTCAATCCAATTAAGTCAGAATCCCGGTAGAGCTGAAATTATACCCATATTACAGCCCTTGATACCGCTCCCTTCGTGTAAATGTGACATAAACTCTCCAGACCCAGGAATTTCTAGGCCTATAACTTTTTATTTCTAGTGCAATTTGATGCTTATTATTTGGATGCATAAACCACCCCCACCCCCAAATTCCTTAGTATTTATTGCACTGAGGATATTGTTGGGGTAGAAAATTAAATCGAACTCATTTCTGTGAGGTCACTGCTCTTTTCAGGTTGGGTTCATATCTGGTTTGGAGTAGGAAGCAGTTCTTGTATCTATTTCAATGCAACTCACAACAGAGAAGAAAATGGGATAATGTAATTCAATTAAATTACCTCCATTTCTACCTTTAGTATTGCTATGCATTGTATATCTGCAACAAATTCATGTGTTAATAACTTAAAATCATATTCTACTATATTGTCATAAACGCTGCATTCTCCTATTTCCAGGAGCCATTAATAATTGTTTTATTTTCCTTTAACTCAGAGGAATACAATGAAATTTGTCCAGATGGCAAAGGATTTATTCCATTTCGGATTGGTTCTTTTTCCTTTGGATCGCAAAACTATGGAGGTGAGTCTTAAATTTACAGGTGTGGGTTAATATGTCAGCAACTGGTCTTTCTCGTGAAGTTCTGTAAACATGCATGCAACAATGAATACAAGAAAATGGAATGATCCCATATTTCTGAGTTCATGTTATCAAAATCAAGTAATGTTATATTAGTACATCACCGCTAGCTTCAATCAAACTTGTTTTCACTCTGACCAATCTCAGAATCAAAGCTTGTGCTGAGCTCATTGTGGAAATTTTTTGGAGAACAGGTGAAGAAATCACTTCTTTATCTCCACACACCCTGCTACTCAGGGTGAACTCTTAGATCTCTAATTTTCTGATATCACCATTTTACCATTACACTTCCAATGTAATATTTGGGTTATTAAACATCAATGGTTGGCTTGCATCTCTGAACAGCTTTCTATTCATCACTGGTCATTATGATCTGATCATAACTGTGACTATTTCTAAACCAGTATGCTTTCTCCCCATCTATAGATGCAGATGAATGTGCAATGTTTGGCTCGGAGGTCTGTACAAACGGGCATTGTGTAAATACCGTAGGAAGCTACTCCTGCTATTGTGGTGCAGGATTTTACTATGACAACGTGAGGCTAGAATGCATTGGTAAGTCTGCGCTGCTTGTGTGACGATGGAGTCTTGTAGTACTATAACATATTCAATGAGAATGTGTTAGATTAGTAAAAATTGATACTCCTCGATAAGCATTTCAACATACAAGAGCTTTGATATCAGAATCCATAAGTGTACATTAAATACTAATGTTAATTCCACAAAAGCATTGAAAATAGTAGACTTCAATGAGACTAAATGGTTGTAACTGATGAGTCTCCAGCCTGTAGTTTTCCAGCTATTCATTTAAGGAGTGGAAAATCACTGACTGTGCCCGTAATTTATTGTGGTATGCTTCATGAATGTTGCTCCCTGCTGAAAAGCATTAAATCAGCTCTGAAATTTTAAATGTATTCCATTTTCATACATTTTCTCCATGTTGTGAATGTAAAGTTACAGGAAAAAGTCAAGTTAATTTGGCAGAATGTGTATTTCTAAAATGTGAATAATAGTTTGCTCTTGAATTCGATACTATCAAGAAAATATTTGTCATTAACTATTATCTGCTGGGGGAGGTGCTAAATCATTTGATACTGTATATACATATATCTAAAGGAATTATATTTGTTCCCTTTTTGTCACTATTTCTTTAGACATTGATGAGTGTCAGGATGAAAATACGTGTGTGAATGGAGAGTGTGTCAACACACCAGGCTCATTTAACTGTTTCTGCAACCCACCCCTCACACTGGACATAACCCGTAAAAGATGTATAAATGGCTCAGAATCTGGAGGTAAATACAAGTTCTCCCACTCTTTATATTCTGCTGTTTATAATTGTTCATTTGTTATGGACAATCTTAATGTAATTAAATTGTTAGTTGACTATAGGCAACAGTGAAGCCTTTATTTCACCTATGTTCCCATGTATGCATAATGGATTTGCCACTTATTTCTCTTTCTTACCAGTTTTAGCATGACTAATCAGATCAGATATCACCTAAAAAAAACAGAGCCATGATTTCAATATTCCAGTTATGTTTATGCTTGTGGGCTTCAAGATATTTATTAGTGACCTTGAATTTAACCTTTGAAAGTTAGTTCTCAGCAAGAGGATAGCAAAGCTAACTGCTTAATGTGAAGACCATTATAAGTAGCATCTCAATAATGAGGAATTCAGGGGAATTTTTTCCACAGCCTTCTTCAAATGCATGGTACACTTCAGAGGGATCAGTTTTCAGTGGATTAATAGAGCACAATTAACATTGGTACTTTCTACCCCCAGTCAGTTTAGTGACTGAAGATATACCTAAATGGAGAGGAACCAGACAAAGTCACACAGGGAAGGAATTATTTCTGTCTAGCTTCTTCCTTCAACTATTGTCTATGAAGACTTGACTCAAGCTGTTCTTGCATTCACCCTTATCAGTAGAACAGTAGTGGCAGAGGCTTGAAAGAAGTTGCATGCCTGTCATCTTGGTTGAAGGATGCACTGCAAAGGTTGTAGTGTGAGGCAGAAAATGAAATTAGAGGTAATAGATTGAAGTAGAGAATATAAAAGGCTGTTTAAAATTTTCATTCAAAGAGACTTCAAATTATTAGCCAATGTTCATTTCCAAACATACAACTAAGGGTCAATAATAAACCATATACAATTTCTTTATTTCCCATTAAGTATAAAAGCCTCTGTGGCCCTGAAATTGTGGCTCTTTGTTTTGGATAAGACATTAACCAAGACTATATCTACTCTCTTCAAGTATACCTTAGGATCTTCTTTAAGATCATATGGCATATTGAGCATAAGATGAGTGAAGAGAGTTTTTCCCTTTATCCTGACAGTATTTATCCATTAACCACCAGTGCACAACCTGTTTATTATTACTGTTTGTGAAAGATTACTGGACACAAATTGACTGCCACATTTCCTACATTACAACAGTGACTACACTAGTGAGGTATTTAATTGGCTACAAACTACTGTGGTACTGAAAGTCATAACATGAACAGAAGTTTGTCTGCATGCATGTATGACTGACTAGTTATATACTGAATAAGGTATGTGGAGAAAAGAAAATGTGCATCACATTTATATGATGCATTAGCCATGGGTGAGGTACCAGAATACTGGAGGATGGCTAATATTATGACTTTATATTAGAAGGGCTGTAAGAACAAACTACGGAGTTACGGGCCAATGAGCCTCACATCAGTGGTGGGAAAGTTACTGGAGAGGATTCTGAGAGACGGGATCTAACTGCATTTGAAAGGACAAGGACAGATTAAAGATAGTCACCATTCTTGTGAGAAATCGTGTGTCACGAATTTGATTGAGTCTTTTGAAGAGGTGACCAAGATGATTGACAAGAACAGGGCAGTGGACATTGTCTACATGGACTTTTGAAATGTCCTATGTGGTAGTCTGCTCCAGAAGGTTACATCACATGGGATCCAGTGTGAGCCAATGGGATGCAAAATTGGCTTGGTGGAAGAAGTCAGAAGGTGGTAGTGGAGGGTTGTTTATCAGATTGGAGTCCTGAGACCAATGGAGTGCTGCAGGGATCAGGGCTGGGTCCCCTATTGTTTGTCATATGTATTACTGATTTGGATGAGAGTGTAGGTGGCATGATTAGTAAGTTTGTGGCTGACACCGAAATTGGTATTGTAGTAGACAGTGAAGAGGGTTGTCGAAGGTTACAGCAGGATCTAGTTCAACTGGGAAAGTGGGCAAAGGAATGACAGATGTAACCTAACTCAGACAAGTGCAAAGGGATGTATTTTGGGAAGTTAAACCAGGGCAGGACACACACAGTGAATGACAGAGCCCTGAAGGGTTTTGTAGACCATGACAGATGTTAGGGTACAAGTACATAGTTCCCAGAGAGTAGTGACGCAGCTAGATAGGGTGGTGGATAAGGCATATGGCATACTTGCCTTCATCCATTGGGGCACTGAATAGAAAAATTGGGATGTTCTGTTACAGAGGAGTTTGAACAAAGGAGTTTGGAATGAAAATAGTTGACACAAAAACATGGCTAAACTTTACTCACAGAAATTGAATTTATAGACAAGAAGTGCATGCAAAGATCAGGTTTTGATACTGTAGTTTATTTGAAATGAATGGCATTTAAGGATCACCTGCCATGAGGTAAAGATTCTAGAGGCATATAGCACTGAAACAGGCCCTTCAGTCAACCATACCTATACCTGTCTATACTAATCCCGTTTACCAGTACTTGGTCCAAAGCTTATTATGCCTTGGTGAGTCAAGTGTTCATACAAATATTTCTTAAATGTTACTATCTGTATTCCATTAGTTTTTTCTGGATTAAAACAGTATGATGTTCCTATGTCACATGGGGAATATCTAACATGATTGACTGCTGCTTCTCATGACCACTAATTATATAATGGTTGTATTTGTGAATTAGAAATTAAATGGCATAACTTCTGTTTGATGTGTTCATTCTGAGCCAGGATAGCAGGCACCAGAAGAACCAAGCTTCGGTTCCTTTGCATATGACCATACTTTGGAAGTATTTCATTGGTAGTAAAAATACTGATAATTGTATATTTGTTTTAATCCGTTAGAAATTTAAAGCTGCCTGTGAAAGAAGCTAAATACAAGCATATAATAGTGCAAAAAATAAACTGCTGGTAGAATTCAGCAGATCAAGCAGCATCTCTTGTGACTTCAACTTAACAATAGTTTTGAGGTCTCCTTTGTAAAATTTGGCTTGTCCTGAATGCATCTGACACCATGATAGAGAATATTGTCTATATTCATCTATTTAGTTCAATGGATGGAAAATTACTGACAGCATACCATAACTTCATGATATGCTAACATATGCACGGCTCCACTGGTGGCAAGTGCCTGATAAGATTTATGCTTATATATATTTTATAAATGTCCAACATTAATCTGACAGCCACATTCTTGCCCATTTTGAGGACATGTCATTGATGTTAATTCTGTCCATTAGTTGACTTATCAGAAGAGGCAGATGCACATCTGGATATATGCTGGCAAGGGGTGACTGAGGACTTGGTTTGTAGAAAACCTCTGTGGACCAGTTCAACCTACACTGAATGCTGCTGCATGTATGGAGAGGCTTGGGGCCTAGAATGTGCTCTCTGTCCCTCCAGAGTATCAGGTAAGAAACTAATTACTTTATACCTAAGTGTTCAATGAAGGGGAAATTGTGTTTATCAAACATATGAGAATTCTTTCAGTATGTGACTAGCAGGTGAGATAAAGTAGGAGGACAATAGAGTATTTTGGTTTTCCAACAGACATTTCATAAGATGAAATATCAAATAAATCTAGAATAAGGAGTTCATATCCATGATAATAACCATAGGATGTGTGAATCATTGTGAAAACTCAACAGGTTCACTAATGCCCTTCACAGAAGGAAATCTATCAACCTTAAGTAGTCTGTCTCATGTGAAATTTCAAATTTTTATTATTCAGAATGTGGATGTTGCTGATGAGGCCAGCATTTATTGTCCAAACCTAGTTGGTTTTGAGAAGATGATGATGAGCCACCTTTTTGAATCATTCCAATCTCTTTGGTTAAGGTACTCCCACAGAGTTGTTAGGCTGGAAGTTCCAGGATTTATACCCAACAATGATGAAGGAATGCAGTATTTTTGCAGGTCAGGACAAAGTATGACTTGGAAGAGAATCTTCAAGAGTTGTTCCCAAACTGAGATCCTTCTTGATGGTGGAGATCTTAAGTTTGGCAGGTATTGTCGAATTAAGTGAAAGAAGCAACTGCAATGCATTTTGTTGTTGGCATACTCTGCAGCCTTGGTATGAATGTTTGGGACAGTGTTGCCCTTCTTGAGTGTTGTTGGAACTGCACTCATCCAGGCAGGTGGAGAATATTCTACCATGCTCCCTAAGTTATGCCTATCGATGGTAGTAAGACTTTGGGGTATTAAGAGATGAGACACTTGCTGCTTGGTACCCAGCTTCTAACTTGCTTTTGTAGTCACTTTATTTGTCCCTGGTTGGTGGTGACTCCCACGATAAAGATTGTAGGGTACACAGTACTGGTAATACTATTGAATATCAAGGATAGATAGTTATAATTTCTTGTTAGATATTTATTGTCTGGCATCTTTATAGTGTGAATGTTGAATAGCTAATTATCAACTGAATATTGTATAGTTCTTGCTGTATGCAGGCATGGACTGCTTCATTTTCTGAGGAATTTTACAAAGTAAATTGAACATTATACAATCATCAGTGAACTTTCCTATTTCATTCAAATGCTGAAACAAAGGTCATTGATGAAATAGCTGAAAATGGCTGAGCCTGGGACCATGCCCTATAGAACTCCAACAGCGGTGTCCTGGGACTAAGATAATTGACATCCAGCAACCTCCAATATCTTCCTTTTGTGTAAGATATTACTCTAACCATTGGATTCCCCCGTCTCCATGCCCATTGACTTCAGTTTTACAGGGGCATTTTGATGCCCCATTTGGTCAAATGTCACTCTCACCTCATCTCTGGAATTCCATATTTGGACCAAGGCTATGATGAAGTCTGAAACTGTGTGATCCTAATAGAACCCAAACAAACCAACAAGTATAACTGAATAAGAATTGCTTCTTCAATTCAGAATCAGTTATAGATGAATACTAAATTTTGTCAGTGCCATTAACACCTTTATTTCATGAACAAATAAATAATAAAAAGATCAGTACACAAGGTAAAAGCTAATTGAGTTGAAATAACGTGTATAGAAGATTGGGTAATAGACATATTGAAGGAAGTGGGGTAAACAGATCATTTAGCAAACTGTAAGGGAGGAACGGGGAAGGAGGAAATTGCTCATGTCTCAGCTATGTATAGTCTAAATTAATGACTCAGATGAAGACATCAAATGTAATGTATCCAAGTTCAATCTCAATACAAAAATAGGTTGGAAAGTAACACAAATTTAAAAAAAATGAAAAACTGACCCAAAATCATAACAGGCATAAATGGCCAGTTCTGGTCATTTCTGGTACAGACAAAAAGAAAAAACTGAGCCACCTATGGCAAATTCAATATTGAGTCCAGAAGGCTGCAACATGCCCAGAAGGAAGATGAGGTGTCGTTCCTCAAGCGTGCAGTTGCAGTAGCTATCCTTTCACCTTTTCCCTTCCCACCATCCATTGATTCAAGCAGTCTTTCCACGTGAAGCAGCAAATCACTTGCACTTATTCCAATTTAGCATACTACATTGAGTGTTCAAAATATGATCTCTTCTATATCAGAGAAACCAAATGCAGATTGGATAATTGCTTTGCAGAGCACTTACGTTCAGTCTGCAGGAATGACCTTGTCCTTCTGGTTGCCTACCATTTTAATAACTCATCCCACCCTGATCTACTTGTGACGTCCTGCACTGTTGCAAGAAAGCCCAGTGCAAGCTTTTCCTTTCTATTGGAGATGTCTGACCTGCTGGGCATGTCCCACCGAATTGCTATTAACAACACATTACACAAGAAGCATAATCTGATTCTAACTGCTTTATTCACTCATTTGGTCTCATGCAATCAGAAATATACTCTTTGTTCTACCCTCCCCCACCCCAGTTCTCTGCTACTTTCTCTCTTTCCCAGTTCAGTCAAAAAGTTTCTGACGTGAAACATTAACTCTGTTTCTCTTTCCACAAATGCTGCCTAAACCTGCTTATTGTTTATAGTATTCTTTATTTTTGTTTCAGATTTCCAAAATCTGCAGTTTTTTTGATTCATTAGAATGTTTATCCTTTTTCAGAATATAACATCAATAATAATCAGGAATAATCCGTGGCTTGCTGTTTGCTGTCAGAATTCAACTGATTTATATTTTTAGAACAGAACTCCAATTAAGATGTCAATTGAAAATAAGCTTTGTGGATGCATGTGTGCACCTACACAATATTTCTGTATCATCGGTTTGTCTAAATGTAAGAATGGGTAATATATTGCTTTATCACCTACTAATTCAAATCAGTCTCATAACAGTTTAAAAAGTTGGCAAGCATATTTATTATCAATGTGGTTTCATGGCAGTAGCAAATTGGAACTATCAACATTTGACCAAACAAATATCATAGTTGAAATGTTTAATTCCTTCTATCATATTTATTTGTTTATTAACTTGTTTTTTACTGTATATTTGTAGAGGATTTTGCACAGCTTTGTAATGTTCCTCGGATATATGGTGATGGGTCAACAGGCCTCCGTGATAGATCTGGATATGAATTTGGCCAAGAAACACCATCCCATAGTCAAGATTCACAACGTGGCATTGGATCCTATGACAATTATCTTCAGCCTGAGTATGGACAATATGATTCTCAATATGGAGTAGAATATGGATTGGGAGATCGCGATTTTGAATCAAGATATGGGCAGAGCAATCCCCCACCTGACTCAGGATTTGAACTTAGAGATCCACGTCTTACCTCTCAATATGGTCCAACAGACTCCCAACATGGACCTGAATATGGTTCGAGAGGATATTCACGCATTCCACTATACCGTCCTCAAGAACCTCTGAGCATCCCTTTGTTTAGTAGCAGTGACAATGGTAAAGGGTGATTCATTTCTCACTTATTATATTGAATTATTTGGATGAACATCCGTGTAATATCTATTTATATAGAGAGAACATGTGACTATTATCCTAATAACAAAAGGTTCTAACTTGTTGTTTAGGATTTGTAAATCATAAAAATCTGTGTAACTGTTTTTACAGTTTTGATTATTTTAGCAATACATGCTCTTTTCTGCTTTAGAAGACATGAACATGACTTAAAATCAAAGCATGAGCCATGCCTTTAATGATCTGACTTCATTTCAGCTGCACAAGATGTGAATGGTTAGATTGATCAAAGGTTTGGTTTTGGTTGTCTGTCTTAATAATAACTTTGCTGTAGGAAGTTCATTTTATCTCCCATCTGAAATGTCTCCTTTTGGTTCTGCAAATTATTATTAAAGACATATTGTGAGTAGAGACAGTGTAAGGCTACTGCATCATGGAGTGCGCATAATATGATGTAATTTAAAATCTGTCATTACTAATTTATTTTACTAATTTCAATATGTTCCCAGTGGGGATTGTTCAGTGCAGGATAATACTTTGAGTGAATGAAGGACCACACCGAAACCAGAGAACATCAACAGAATGTGCAGGTTTAAAGTACCTGTTATCTTAATTAAAGGCTCATGAAGTGGGAACAGCAGATTGGTTAAAGGATAGAAAACAGAGTAGAAATAAACAGTTCTTTTTCAGTTTGGCTAGTAGGTGCCATAGAGAATAATATTGATTCACCAGAATACTGATTATGTAATTCCTCACAATTTATATCAACAATGTAGATGAAAAGGTGGTGTGAGAGAAAGTTTATCTGAAACATATAGAATTATGAGAGGGGAAGACAATATAAAGCTCTTTCTCTTAGTAGAAAGGTCAATAACTGGGGGCATAAATTTAAACAAATTGCGAGAAACATTAGAGGGGAGTTGAGAAAAAAATATTTCATTGAGTAAAAGCTGGAATTTTGGAACTCACTGCCTGAAATGTGCTGGAGTCAGAGACCCTTGTCACATTTTAAAATATTGATCAGAACTTGAGGGCTGTTTTCTCTAGCACAATCTTTAGATGTACTCTGGAGATGAAGAAAGATTTAAACGTTATGTCATTAGCTTTTCCCATGCAACCACAATGAACCTTTGTCACATCAACTGTCCACTGGTGTGAGATTTTGCTGTAGCTAAGCTGGCTGGCTCGCTTCTCTGGAACAGGTAGGCCATGGCTCGATTGAAATTGAGCCTTGGGCCTCATTTATATTTAATGTAGTTGAGCTGTGGTTATCTGTTGCAAGTTCTCAGGTATCTAGCCACCAAATAGGCACTCTATTTCAAGTTGATTCGACATTGATGACAGCCCTCAGGTAGATTTTGAGAATCGAGATAATTGAGAAGAGGAATGAGGGTGGTGGTGGGGGGAAGAGAAATAAAGAAGTGAGTGAGGCAATCAAGATAGGAAAGAGAATTGGGATAGTCGGGGAGGCAGTAAGAAAGGACTGTAATTAGGAGAGAAGGCTTAGCAATTGGGATAGAGAGGAAGGCATTCAAAAGGGGTAGTTTCATTAGGAAGAGTGCAGAAGCATTCATGAAAGTGGGATAAGCAGGGGAGAGAAGCAGT
>JARFYF010000001.1:133712549-133724036 GCA_030265395.1 Rhina ancylostomus
AGAACTGAACACAATGCTCCCAGTGTGGTCTAACCAGGTTCTCATAGAGCTGCAACGTTATCTCTTGGCTCTTGAACTCAATCCCCCGGCTAATGAAGGCCAGCACACCACTCACCTTCTTAGCTGCCCTATCAACTTGTGTGGAAACTGTGAGGGATCTATGTACTTGGACCCCAAGATCTCTCCGTTTCTCCACACTGCTAAGAATTCTGCCATTAACCATGTACTGTACCTTCAGCTTCATTCTTACAAAGCGTATCACTTCACACTTCTCCAGAATGAACTCCACCTGCCACTTCTCTGTCCAGATTGGTATCCTGTCTAAATCCCATTGCTGAATATTGTTTTCAGTTCTGGTTGCCACATTATAGGAAGGATGTGGAAGCTTTGGAGAGGGTGCAGAGAAGATTAACAAAGATGCTACCTACGACAACCTTTTTCACTATCTACTACACCACCAACCTTCAGGTCATCTGTAAACTTACCAACTTTTCCTTCCACTTCCTCATCCAAATAATTTCTGGGGTCCCAGGACAGATCCCTGCGGAACACCACTAGTCACTGACCTCCAGGTTGAATACTCCCCTTCAACAACCATCCACTGCCTTCTATGGGAAAGCCAATTTTGAATCCACACAGCCAATTTTCCATGGATCCCATACCTCATGACTTTCTGAATGAGTCAACCTTGTCAGACGCCTTGCTGAAATCCATATATACCACATCCACCACACTACCTTCATCAATTTGTCTTGTCACTTCCTCAAAACACTCCATTAGGCTCATGAGGCACGACATGCCCGTCACAAAGCCATGTTGACTATCCCTAATAAAACTATGCTTCTCCAAATGCTCATAAATCCTGTCCCTAAGAATATTCTCCAATGGAGAACTTTCCAATATTCTCCAACTGATTTAAGACTCACTGGTCGAAACTTCCCAGGATTATCCTTTTTACCTTTCTTGAACAATGGAACAATGTTTGCAATCCTCCTATCCTCTGGTACCACTCCTGTAGCCAGACTCAAAGGTCATCATTAACACTCCAGCAATCTCTTTCATCTCTTGCAACAGCCAAGCATCTGTAATGGCCACATTGTAATTCCATGCACTGATCCATGCTCTCAGTTCATCACCCTTATTCTTAACACTTCTCACATTAAGGTAAACACATTTCAACCCACCAACTGATTGCATTTATGCCCTGTCCCCTGCCTAATTTTTCTCACCTTCTCTGTACACATCGCATCTACTTCTACACCAACTGATCCATCTTCTAATCTAACACTCTGGTTCCCATCCCCTTGCCAACCTAGCTTAAATCCTCCCCAACAGCTCTAGCAACCCTGCCCACACAGATGTTGGTCCCTCTCCATTTTCAGGTGTAACCCGTGCCTTTTGTTCAGGTCATACTTATCCTAGAAGAGATCCCAATGATACACAAATCTGAACCCCTGCCCCCTGCACCAACTCTTCAGCCACTTATTAGTCTACCATATCTTCCTACTCTTTCCCTCCCTGGCACTTGGCATAGGCAGCAATCCAGAGATTTTTATGTTTTGTCAAATTTCTGACATGCCACCTGCTCTTTCTATCTCATTGGAGTGTGTCTATTCTGTGCATTCTGAGTGTTTTTTTAATATATATTTGATCTTTGTGTGTGTGCATTTGTATAGTTTTGCTTTCAGAAGCAGCCTTGTAAGGTGCTGATGAATTTTCATTCTGTTGATTACTCACTGTGATGTATGTGCATGTGTTTATTCTAACAGGGTGTACGCAGGGAAAATGAAGTATTATAAAGATACGCAGAGAGTTACTGGCGTCTTGTTTATTCTGCTCTCTTACTAAAAGGACGTGTACCCCTACATCACACATTTACATATGCTATGCTCTTCCTATTATTAAGGCTAATTGAAATATAAAAAAATAAGATTTATATTGATTCTTTAGTTGTTCATCAAATTACACTTCCATTTTAGGAGATCCCTGTTCAAGATGTGACCTTCTTCAGATGAAACAGGAATATCATTCCCTGAGGAACAGGGCTGAAAATTTACTCATGTGGTATGTGCAAAACATTTTCGGAGATTATAACTTGAACTGAGTCCGGAAGGTGCTTTTATTGACAGATGAGGTACTGTTTCTTGAGTTTTATTAGAACAGTGTACAAAGCAGAGGGTGGAGGGGTCAGAATCAGGACAGGTGGAGAATTAAAACAATAGACAAGCCAAAGTTGAAGATGATGGTTGTGGACTGAATGGAAGCATTCAAACAGTCATCCAACTATTTCAGGTAACTCAATCCAGTGAAATGAAAAAAGTTACAAGAAAATGGCTTGTGTTAGATTTCAGACCAAGTTATAACCACCAGTTATAACTAGAAGTTTCTGTATTTTTTTCAGGGCTAGAGGGATCAAGGGATATGGGGAGAAAGCGGGAACAGGGAACTGAATCAGCCATGATTACATTGAATGGCAGGGCAGGGTTGAAGGGCCGAATGGCCTGCTCCTGCTCCTTTTTCCATTGGTTCTATGTCTATGTTACTATCAGCATGACATACAATCATAGAAATGTTATGACAAAGAAGGTCATTTGGCCTTTATAACCCATGCACACTGCTACCGGAGCACAGAATCATGTTCATCATATCCTGAGAATGTTACGCATACACAACCAAGTCTATGGATTAGTGCTGGTTAGATAGAACAGAGAAACAATTGATATTGGCTTTGGAGAATGTTAAATCTTTGTCAGGCTAAGCAACAATTGACATTAATACAGATTCAGTTTTAAGTTCCCTCATCCAGTGAGCCTAAAATTTGGCAGCACAGGGGCACAGTTTGCCATTTCTGTGACATGCACAGCACCAAAGAGTGTAATGGAACTGGAGAACTGGAAATGTCAACCATGTTCTATTGGACAAGATCACAGCACTTCTTCTGGTAAGTCGGTTCTCAGAGATCCTTCTGACAGAACCAGCCATGTGACCCACTCCATTTTATTAAATGAACTGAGCCGCACTGTTCAACTGCAGCAGAGAACATGGTTTCAGTTACAAAATGATTGGATCAGTCGTAGTGTCATGGTGTGTGTATGTGTGTGTGTTTGTGAGTGTGTATGTACATGTGTGTATGTGTACGTGTTTTTGTGTGTGTATGTGTATGTGCGTGCAGTGCATTAAAATCAGTCATAACTAAAGCAAAACTGTGACAGTAACTATTAGCCCCTCCTAGTAGGCATCCAAAGCTATAAATAGTGCTGGGTATTAATCCAGTCATGGAGTACACACATTAGTAGCACTAAGGCACAGAAAGATTCATTTACCAATAAGGACCATTGTTATGAGATGGAATGGAATCATGTCCTTCACAGATCCCATGGACAACCCACATTGAACAGAGGCCTCAGAAATGCAGAGGACGACAGCACAGGAGGTGAACATGCTCGCGACAGTCCAAAGTTGTTGCAGTCTCTCTGGAAGAAAATATCTGAATTAAAAGTAAATGTAAAGGGGTAAAAAATCTGCCCCAGCCACCTCAAAAGGCTGTTATTAGGACCATAGAATGAATACAGCATAGAAGGAGGCCATTCGACTCATCCTGTCCCTACCAGCCCTCTACCAGAGGAACTGTCTACTGCCATTGCCTGTCCGTCTCCCTGGAGCCTTGCAGACACTTCTTCACCCAATACTTATCCAATTCCCTCACAAAGGACAAAATGGAACATGCCTTCACTACATTTCAGGCAGCATGCTACTGGTTTTATAGATTGCTGGTATTGTAGATTATTTATGAAAGTGGAATAAATCTCCCATTACTTTTGCACTGAGAACCAAAGTTATTTTTAGGAATTAGTACAGATTTTTCTGGCATGAATAAGCGTAACTCTTAGAATTCAACCCTCCTTTATCTCATTTGACATTTTCAGTTCAGCAGAACTGGTCCATCCTTTAATGGCGAGGTACCCTATTATATGCTGTGAGTTATTTTTCTTCGTGTGAATTACAGACATGATGAGATGGGATTCTGGCCTTTTCTCTGCAGGCACCTGGCTGGGATTGACTAGTTGAAACACTAGTATGTACTCATTAACTGACAGAATCTCATTAAGATAAAGCTGCTATTATCAAATCATACTGAGAGCACCATGCAGTGAATCTCACAGTAAAAGTCAATATATCATTGGTGAGATTAGGTTTAGAAAAGTGTAGTTTTAGGACTCTAATTTGAAAGGGATGTTTTGGGTTGGAGGGAGCACACAGGTGATTAGTTAGGTTGATTCCTTGAAGGCTCTTAAAGAACCAAACTTGTTTTCAGCCAAAGATCCGAACTCCTCAGAAGATAATGTGCCAGGAATGGCAGAGAGATGTCAAATGTGGAAAGTCTCTGATTCTCCTGAACTCATTTGCTCACCTTAAGCAGTAAATGAAGTCACAGCAGAGTAAGAAAAAATAACATTAAGTTAAAGCACAATGGAACCTGAGTCTTCAGTTCTGGATTTCTTCGTGACCAATAAGTTACATAAAAAAGGATTTCAGATAAACTTTACATAACGTCTATGAACTTACCTTTCATAAACAGCTTGACTGCAACTCCCTGAGTGGTTAGATAAACCACCCTCCATGTACTGACTGGAAAAGTTTGCATTTTTCTGATAACCTCACCTCAGGGGCTGTGACTCTCCTGGAATGTGCCAATACTCCAGGTACTTCATAAAGAAAACAGAAAATGGTAGAACTTCTCAGCAAGCTGGGATGCATCTAGCAAGGCAATGGCCTGTCTTCAGTGTAAGACCAGATGTGGTCATTGTTCATGTGAGAGGTTCAATTCCAATCACAAGTTCTTAGATAAATGGTCCGTGCATGCATTGACCGTGAGACAATGTTATTTCAGAGATGGCAAATATCATTCATGCTGCATCAATAGCAAGCACTATATCAAAACCTCCACTCAATACTTATGACATCACCCTTGCTCCGTCCCCCAACATCAACAATGTGGGGGCCACCATTGACCAGAAACTTGACTGACCACTTCAGCACCGTGGCAATAAGCATAGCTCAAAAGATGAGTATCCAGCAGCAGTCACTCAGCTCCTGACACTAAAATGTGATGGAATATTTTCTATTTGTCTCGATGAGTGCAAAGCCAACAGTACTCAATCTACATCAATTCGTTAAATCTTCTCAAACCATTGCTTGCTGACATCTGGAAGATCAAGACAGCAGCTGCATGGAACACCATCACTTCTAGGGTCCCTCCAAGTCACACACTACATTGACTTGGAAAGATATCATTGTTCTTTCATTGTTGCTGGGTCTAATTATCAGAAAACCACTGCCCAGCAGTACTGGGAGTACCTTCACTGGTGGCACTGGACACCGGCTGAAGAAAGCATCTTGTCGCCATCTTCACATGGCCAATTAAGGATAGGCAATAAATGGTGGACTTGCAGTGCTCCAGCTGTGAGCTAATCAATGTTTTATGAACATCGGTACCACCAGGGTGGTACCATAACCTCCCTGCTCTTATATTCTGTGCCCTGGTTAATGAAAACAAGTGTTGTGTGCCTTCTCCACCATCCTGTCTACCTGTGCTACTACCTTCAGGAATCCTTGGACATGTACACGAAGGCTCCTCTGTCCCTGGGTCCTACCATTCATTGTGTAAGTCCTGCCCTTATTAATCTTCGCAAAGTGCATCACCTGGCACTAGTCAGGATTAACTTCCATCTGCCACTGCGTTGTCCATTTTACCAAATGATCAATATCATCCTGTAGCTTATGACTATGCATCTCACTGACAACACCACCACCAATTTTACTATCATGTCTCCTACATTCGTATCCAAATCATTAATGCATATAACAAACAGGAAGGGTTCCAACACCAGCTCCTGTGGTACCCCACCGGTGACAGGCTTCTAGAATCAGGTTTATTATCACTGACTTATGTGAAGTGAAATGTATTGTTTTGCAGCAGCAGTACAGTGCGAGACATAAAAATCACCAGAAATTACAAAATAAATAGTGCAAAGAAGAAATAACGAGGTAGTGTTCATGGGTTCACGGACCATTTAGAAATCTGATGGCAGAGGGGAAGAAGCTGTTCTTAAGTCATTGAGTGTGAGTTTCAGGCTTCTGTACCTCTTCCCCGATGGTGGTAACAAGAAGAGAGCATGTCCCAGATGGTGAGGGTCCGTAGTGACGGATGCCGCCTTCTTGAGGCACCGCCTTTTCAAGATGACCTCAATGGTGGGGAGGGTTGTGCCCATGATGGAGCTGGCTGAATCTATAATCCTCTGCAGTCTCTTGCGGTCCTGTGCATTGGAGCATCCATACCAGGTGGTGATGCAACCAGTTAGAATGCTCTCCACCATACATCTGTGGAGATTTGCATGTCTTTGGTGACATACCAAATCTCAAACTCCTAACGAAGTAGAGCCACTGGCGTGCCTTCTTCATGATTGCATCAATGTGTTGGGCCTAGGATAGATCCTCCAAGATGTTGACGCCCAGGAACTTGAAGCTGCTCACCCTTTCCACTGCTAACCCCTCAATGAGGATAGGTTAGGTGACTTCCCCTTCCTGAAGTCCACAAGGAATTCCTTGGTCTTGCTGATGTTGCGTGCGAGGTTGTTGTTGCAACACCACTCAACCAGCCGAACTATCTCACTCCTGTACACTTCCTCTTCACCATCTGAGATTCTACCAACAACAGTGGTGTCATCATGAGTGTTTCCAACAACAACCCTCCACAATCATACTCCACTCCACTAATGGTCTCGACCAGAAAAGTCGACTGTCCATTTCCCTCCACAGATGCTGCCTGACCTGCTGACTTCCTCCGGCGCTTTGTGTGTTGCTCCAGATTCCAGCATCTGCTGTCTCTCCTGTTTCAATTTTGGATCCAATTTTCCAACTTGCCTTGGATCCCATGGCCTCTAACCTTTTGGACCAGTCTCCCATGTAGGAACTTGCAAAATGCCTTACTGAAATCAATGTAGACTACATCAATCACACTGCCCTCAACAATACACTTTGTTACTTCATTGAAAAATGTCAACTTCTTATAATAATCTCTGAGATGGTAATTAAGCTGTTTGAATTTATCCTGTTTTTGTGGTTGGGGCAACCCCGCACAATTATCCATATTTACACGTAAACAGGTGGCTATGTTTCTGTCATGCTAATAATATGTTATGATTGTATTGCAAAGAAATGGGATTCCGTACGTGAGCAAGTGTGTAATAATCTTGATATATCAGAAGAGGTTCCAATAATGTTATAGCCCACGATAACAAATCATAACTCTTCTGGAAGATATTTTCTTCATAGCATGCTAAGATGAACACATATCAAAGATACATTAAAAGTGCCTATAAAAATCTAACAATGGGAAGAATAATTTAAACACTTGTGTAGACTGCATTACCTTGCTATGTTGTAAATTCAAAGAATAAATTCAGAAGCTTGTTTAGTGCAACTATTATTGACAGGGATTACTGACAATGGTGAGGATAAATGCATTTTTGATTAAAATGGATTTAACATTTGAAGGAAATTAGCTGCAAATTGGAGACGTTATTGATGCTTTCAATCGCCAGGAAGCTAATCTAAAGTCTGAAATGATAACTTTCAAACAGGCTTCTTGGTGAAGCATTAATGATTGCTAGGCAACCCTGGTTCTGGCTTCCATCTGGATTCCCACTCCTTATTGTTATCCTCATGTCCTGTCTGTGAGAAGGTGGGGGTGACTGATACCATTTCTCTGGTGAACACGTTTAGCAGTAAAACTCTGAGGGCAAAGGCAGCAAGCCCGTGATCCCAATCCACAGTGCTAAAAGATGCTGGGATTTATTTCCATGATCATATGGTCATAAACTTTGTATCCAAACTGCAGGCCAAGCTAATCTTCTGTGCACAGCTAAATAACAACTTGGGTTGTAGAAAGTACTCCCAAGAGTGTTGTCTTATTCAATCTGTATCCTAGAAAAATAAATTACAGCCCCATACTTAATATAACACAGGTCATTTGACTGAACCAAATAATCCCATTGGTCCCATTCCTTCCTCTTTATTCCCCCACACCTCTACAACGTATTCTCTTTCACATACTCATCTACTCCCTTTTGATTCTTTTTACTACTTACCTAAGCTAAAGGGGAATTTACAGCAACCAGCTAAGACAGCAGAACATCTTAGGGATGTGAGAGGAAAATAGAGCTTCTGGGGAATCCCACACGGTCTGAGGGAGAGTGAGAAAACTCTACAGAGGCAGCGCCCAGGGTTAGGATTGAACCTAAGTCAGTGGGGCTGTGAGGCAACAACACTAACTGTTGTGTCAACATGGTGTCAACGTATTCCAACATGGTCCAATTTCCTCACTAATTCAGTTGCTATACAATATATCACATGAACAAGATTCAGGTACAGGAATAGGATTATTAAACACAAGGACATGCAAAAATCCATATTCATGAAACAAGAATGAAATGCACATCGATGAACTAAAACAGGGCAGAGGTCAGGTAAACTCATGAGACACAGTCCTTTGACTCTGGAAGGGGAGAAGAAGGGCTGGTAAAATCTGTCTCCCAAGTGAATAAAAGATGTATTTGTAAAACAAAAGCAAATTACCGCATTTGCTGAAAGTACCCGGCAGGTCAGGCAGCATCTGTAGAGAGAAAAAATAGTGTTAACATTTAGGTCCATAACCTTTCAATAAAACTCAGATCTCAGATGACCTGATACGTGTTTGCATTAATGTCTGCGATTTGAGATGTTAATAATTTGGTATTATAGTTTTCCTGCTTTCCTAATGGTAATTTTTCTGCATTATACACAGTTTCTGGTTTTATTTTCAGCACAGTTCAAAGCTTTTGATCAGCTTTTATTATTCTACGAACAAATGGACTCGGTTAGCTGTCTGAAGGAGCATTTGGAAGTCATGTGCAGCACTTTTAAAGGAAAATGAATGATATTAAATTCTGAAGGTTTAACACTTACTGTCACGTGCAGTTTTATTAATGAAAAATAAATGTTTTTACCAAAAGGGTTTTTGGTGGTGGTTTTTCAGGTTTTGGCAACCTGAAAGCAAAAATATTCAAATATTACTTCCACAAAAGGTAACCATTCACAGTGCAGAAAAAAAGGCTTCTCAATCACATTCTGCAGCCTTTGACTACAAATAGAAATCACTGTCAGGATGCAAACTGTTCAGTCAGAAACTGAGAAGAATAAAAGGAAGATGAGACAAGACAGGCTGAGAGAGAGAACCCTGTACAACAACAGTGTTTTACTTCAGAGCAATTCACTGTGTGAAGCACTTTGAGGCATTTCAACACAATAATGCACTTTGAGGCATTGTCCAAATCCGCACTTGCACAATTGAAGCTTCCCAGTGAGTGTCGGATTGAAAACTGAGGCATGCTCAAGTTTCTGCAGTTCCTCAGTAGGAGCACAGAATATCTTACAAATTCCTACAAATTATAAAGAGAAGAAGAGCTCTGATGCAACAAGAATACTAGAGGGAAAGTGTGGATGGCAAACCAAAAGGTAGAAAGATGGAGACACAAAGAATTTGAATGGGAGGAAAGCAAAGGAACAGTAACAAGAAAGTAAAAATTTTCAAAAATTCACTGAGTTTTGTTACTGAATCAGTCTTTATTATGAGTTGCAGATTTGAAATATTATATCTTATTCCTCTTGTTAAAAAATGAATGAAATCATGTGAAGTTCATCACGTACAGGCACAAAGCATTCTGAGGCACAATGCAAGCCTTCAGCTCTCATGTGGTGAAGGGACTACAGTACACAGACTGAACAATGCACTGACTCTACATCATAAAGAAAACTCCACTCAAGGATCACTTGACTACATTCAAGCTTATTTCTATCCAGCAGCATTCGTTATTCTTCAGGAATGGCTCCTCTTCAATGAATGGCTTCTTTCTGTGGACTCTGGTATCCCAGTTAATACAATTTTAACAGGAAGATTTTCTTAATTGATATAGAAATAAAACTAAAAAAAATTCAGAGATGTGCTAATGTTTAACTAATTCATAATATTTCAGTGCATTTAATTATATTATTTATTATAATTTATTTTTTTACAAATTCAGATCTATTGAAGCTGTATATCAGAGGCAAATAAAAATAGTGATAACATCTTTGACAGCAGTGAACTGTCAGAGGCCATCAGTTGGGGCAGGGCTTCAGGCTGGACCAGCTGAGGCTTCATCACAACTTGTAGCCCACTCCACCTCATTGAGTGGAGGCCTCCAGCATGGAGATGAGCCACTTTGCCATCTGCCTAGGCTGTTATTACACCTGCAGATACTGGAAACCTGAAATAAAGCAGAAATGCTGGAAATAGTCAGCAAGTGAGGTAGTATCTGTTGAGAACAAAACAGAATTAGCATTTCATGACCTTGCAGAGTATTTTCAGCATTTTCTGTTGTATATCGTACTGTCTGTATTTTTTTTATTTTTATAAACATCTACTTGTAAGATATAAAAACCTGCATGACACAAGAAGTTTTCTGTGGCTTTAATTTTGGTTGGGCAATGAGCAACACAGGCAAAGTTGTATTCCTGTTGCACTGAGTGGTTTAAGCATGACTATTTGAGAACAAAGTGACTTGCCAGGAAGCTTTAGAGCCTATTTGTTAAATTTCTCAATATGTATTCAATGATAATGGATGTGCTTGAATATGAATCTTTAAAATAGCAATATGCTTATAGACTACATAATAAGGCAGGTAAGCAGGTTTGAAATATGGATTAGGTTGCCATCTAATAGAAAAAAAGACTGAAGAACCTCTTTCCTATGTCCCATCATTGCTACTCCAAAACAATGTTTTCAGACTGCCTCACGTTGGAGACAGCTTACAATATACATTCACGATATACATTGATGATATACATTAATGATTTATATCAATGATTTGGAAGAGAGGACCGAATGTAGTGTATCTAAGTTTGCTGATGACACTAAATTGAATGGAAGATCAAATTGTGCAGAGGCTGCAGAGAGTCTTCAGAGAGATATAGATAGGTTAAGTGAGTGGGCAAGGGTCTGCAGATGGAGTACAATGTTTGTAAATGCGAGGTCATCCACTTTGGAAGGAAAAATAGAAGATCAGATCATTAATTAAATGGTGAAAGATTGCAGCATGCTGTTGTGCAGAGGGACTTGGAAGTGCTTGCGCATGAACCACAAAGGGTTGTTTTGCAGGTGCAACAGGTTATCAAGGCAAATGGAACGTTGGCCTTCATTGCTAGAGGGGTTGAATTTAAGAGCAGGGAGGTTACACTGCAACTGTACAGGGTACTGGTGAGGCCGCACCTGGAGTACTGCGTGCAGTTCTGATCTCCTTACTTGAGGAAGGAGATACTGGCTTTGGAGACGGTGCAGAAGAGGTTCGCCAGGTTGGTTCTGGAGATGAGGGGGTTAGCCTATGAGGAGAGATTGAGTCACCTGGGACT
>JARFYF010000001.1:133728653-133741919 GCA_030265395.1 Rhina ancylostomus
ACTTCTAACATTCTAACATTTTTACTTTTATTTTTCTTATTATCATAACTAGTTATTAATAAAGTAGTTTTTAACACTGAATCATGACTCAGTGTGTTTCTTTTGTTGCTGGTTCGTAACACCTCCTATAATGAGATGACCAGAACTGGACACAGTACTCTAAGTGTGATCTAACCAGAGTTTTGTAGAGTTGCATCATTACCTCGTGGCTCTTAAACTCGATCCCTCGACTTATGAAAGCTAACGTATGGTCAACTCTTTACTTCTTACTATGACCTCTGATTTTAAACACCCAAGCTAGAGAAAGCAGTACCCTTGCATCTACTCTGTCAAACTGTGCAAGAATTTTGTGCACCTAAATGGGATCAACTCGCATCTTTCTGAACTGAAGGCAATTTAGGCCAAGTCCGCTCGATCACTCAACATATCACAAACTGCAATCTCAGGAGTCAGTGATAGAGAGCAGATGGAGAGGTCAGAGAGGGACTAGGATGGAGAATTAAAGTGGCAGGCAGCAGAAAGCTCAGGATCATCCCTGTGGGCTGAAAGAGGGTGCTCCATAAAATGGTCACCTAACCTGCAATTGGTTTCTCCAATAAAGAGGAGACCACATTGTGAATACCGAATGCTGTGTTCTAGATTGGAAGAAGTGCAAGTGAACCTCTGCTTCACTTGGAAAGACTATTTGAGTCCGTGGATGGTGGGAAGGGAAGGTGTTGCATCTCCAGTGGAGACCTCCATCCCACTCCCACTCTGACCTTTCTATCTGTTGTCCCCTGCACTTTTATAATGAGGCCCAACATAACTTGAGGAACAGCACCTCATATTCCTTGTGGGCACTTTGCAGCCTTCTGGACACAATATCACATTCTACAACTTTAGGTAACTTACTTCATCTGCATCAGATCTGACCATTTCTGCTCTAAGTCATTTGTCAGGATCACGTTTATTATCACTGTTTTATATGATGTGAAATTTGTTGTTTTGTGGCAGCAGTACAGTGCAAAGACGTAAAATTCCTATAAATTACAAAATAAATAAACAGTGCAAAAAAAAGGAATAAAGAGGTAGTGATCATGGACTGTTCAGAAATATGAAGATGGAGGGGTAGAAGCTGCTCCTGATTCACTGAGTGTGGGCCTTTAGGTTCCTGTGCCCCTTCCTAATGGTAGTAAAGAGAAGAGGGCATGTGCCAGATGGTGAGGTTCCTTAATGGTGGATGCCTCCTTCTTGAGGCATCAGCTCTTGAAGATGTCCTCGATGGTGGGGAGGGTTGTGCCCATGATGGAGCTGGATGAGGCTACAACCCTCTGCAGCCTCTTGAGATCCTGGGCTTTGGATGCAACTAGTCAGAATGCTCTCCACCGTACATCTGTAAAAATTTGCAAGAGTCTTTGGTGACAGACCGAATCTCCTCAAATAGAGCCACTGGTGTGCCGCCTTCATGATTGCATCAATGTGTTGGGCCGAGGATAGATCCTCCAAGATGTTGATACTCAGGAACTTGAAGCTGCTCACCCTTTCCACCACTGACTCCTCAATGAGGACTGGTGTGTGTTCTCCCAACTTCCCCTTCCTGAAGTCCGCAATCAATTCCTTGATCTTGCTGATGTCTAGTGCGAGGTTGTTGTTGCAACACCACTCACCCAGCTGATCTATCTCACTCCTGTATGCCTCATCGCCATCTGAGATTGTACCACCAACAGTGGTATCATCTGTGAATTTATAAATGGCATTTGAGCTGTGCTTACCCACACAGTCACGAGTGTAGAGAGTAGAGCAGTGGGCTGAGCACACATCCTTGAGGTGTGCCTTTATCTATTGACAGCGAGGAGGAGACGTTATTACCAATCTACACTGACTGTGGTCTCCCGATAAGGAAATTGAGGATCCAATTGCAGAGGGAGGTAGAGAGGCCCAGGTTTAGAATCTTGTTGATTAGTACTGAGGGGATGACGGTGTTGAATGCCAAGCTGTAATCGATAAAAAGCAGCCTCTAATATTGGTTCAGTTTTTCTCCCTCCTTTGGTACAGCCTGATCTGCCATCATGTCCAACACTTTGCATTTCACAGCTTTTGTGTTCCTTTGCATTCCCACCCTCCAACTGAGTTTGGATTTTGTTGATTTTCATTTCACCGATTTTGTTGATTTTCTCTCTAATTACCCTGATTAACCAATTGGCTGAATGACTGCTGCAACTTATCCCCATGATAACCCCAGCCTCACCCTTCGTCCTATCCAGCCCTCCCCATCATCCCTGTAAAGTCAAATTGCCCTGTTTTCTCTCTTTCCTGGTTCTGATGAAGGGTCTTTACCCTGAAACTTTAACTCTATTTCTTTCTCTGCAGATTCTGCCTGACTTGCTGAGTGTTTCCAGCATTTTCTGTTTTTATTTCAGATTTCCAAAATCTGCATTTACTTTTTGATTTTCTTCTCAGGAATAAACCTGGTGAATATCTGCAGCATTCCCTCCATTGTATTTATCTTTCCTCAGGTAGAGAGACCAGACCTGTGCACAATATTGCAGATGTAGTCTCAAGAGTGCTTCACCTAAATGGAAATAGTCTCCTTTACTCTTGTACTCAAATCCTCTTTCAATAAAGTCCAACATTCTTTTGCTTCCTAAATGCTTTGTGAAGTTTTAATGTTTACTTCAGGCACAAGAACACCCAGGTTTCTTTGAACACCAACAACTTTCAATATTTCACCATTTAAAAAAATATCCTGCCTTTGTATTTTTTCTACCAACATTGATGGCCACATGTGTTTCTACATTTCCATATCCTTGCCCATTCACTTAGCCTGTCTATATTCCCTTAATACCTCTACATCTGTCTCACAACCCCCACTGACACCCAGCTTTGTATCATCTACACACGTTGATGTATTATGTTTGAACCAAGTCATTGATATGCTGGGCCCTAACAGCAGTCCCTGTGGCATCCCACTGATCACAGCTTCCCCACTCAGGAATAACTCATTTAAAATAACCGATCCTCAATCTATGCCGGTAAAACATTTCAATACCAAGCACACTAATTTTCTTTAATAATCTCTTGCGCAAGCCTCATTGAAGGCCATCTAAAAGATCAAATAAACCACAAACAATTGGTTCACTTTTATTAAATTTTCCAATTACAACCTCAAACAATTCTAATTGACAAACATAATTACATGTTCATAAATTCATGTTGACTCTGCCCAACCTTTATATTATTTTCTAAAAGACCTGTTACCACTTTCTTAATAATGGATTTTCTCTCAGACTGAGATCAGGTTTTTATTCTGTCTCCCTTTCTTCAGTTACATTTACTACCTTCCATTCTGGGAGAACTGTTTATGAATCAGTGAAATCATGGAAGATGAAAACCAATTCTACTGCTGTCTCCACACCCACCTCCTTCCATACCTTGGGACGCAGGTTATCAGTCCTATTACCCTTTAGTGACTTTGAGTGGGTTGGGTAGTGAGGCAAATTATCCTTCCTTTGCAAGCTCCTTCTTTGAGGAGTAACAAAACTTCCTCATTTGGTAATTTTTAACTTTGGACAATAATTTTACACTGACTTAGATAACTATTCTATAGCTCACCTGATTTTATCTTCCACTAACTTCAATGGAATGGGAATATTATCAAATAGCTGGCCAATTCAAAATAGTTTGAATTGCTCTGTACCTGACAACAACCAATCCTCCCCCCCAGCCCCAACATGCCACTCAGTTCCCCTTGCTGGAAATAAACTGGAATTATGGTAAATACTGGTAAATGCGGACACTCCAGTTAGAAGTCCTGATCTGGCCTACTAAATCTTGCAGTCAACTTTCGAGCTGAATTCTGCCACTGGAGTCCACATGGAGTCCAGCAGTGGAGCAGGAATAGCTGAGATTCCTTGGCACAGGCTGGGGAATCTTCTCACCAATGCTGAGCCAGATTAGACTGGAGGTAGACACAAGAGACCCCAGATACTGGAATCTGGAGCAACAAACAAGCCTTTGGAGGAACTCAGTGAGTCAAGTGGCATCTGTTGGTGAAAAGAATTGTCTCCATTATGGGTCAAAACTCTGCATCGGGACAGAAAGACTAGAGGCAGGATCCTCAAGCCTATTTATTTCAATGGGGATTTTAATTAATCTCCAATAATTTGCTAATTTTAAATTAACATTGTTTTGGATAGGCATGTTAGTGTAGCGGTTAGTGTAACATTTTACAGTGCCAGTGACCCGGGTTCAATTCCGGCCACTGTCTGTAAGGAGTTTGTACATTCTCTCCGTGTCTGTGTGGGTTCCCTCCAGGTGCTCCGGTGTCGTCCCACATTCCAAAGACATACGGGTTAGAAAGTTGTGGGCATGTTGGCACTAGAAGCATGGTGACACTTGTGGGCTGCCCCCAGAACACTCTACACAAAAGATGCATTTCACTGTGTGTTTCAGTGTACATGCGACTAATAAAGATATCTTACCTTATTTTCTTAAATATTGATTTTTATTTTTAAATTATTTAAATTTAATTGAACTGATTGGCAGTACAGTGGTGCAGCTAATGGAGCCTCTGTCTCACAGTGCCTGAGACCCAGATTCAATCTTGACTTTGGGTGCTGTCTGTGTGGGGTTTGCACAGTCTCCCTGGGTTTCCTCCCACATCTCAAAGACGTGCAGGTTGGAAGGTTTATTGGCCACTGTAAATTGCCCCCTAGTGTGCAGGTGGGTGGTAGAATCTTGGGGGCGGGGGTGGAATTGACAGGAATGTCAGGACAATAAAAAATAGGATTAATGTGGGATTAGCATAAATGGGTGGTTGATGGTTAGAACAGACTCAGTGGGCCAAAGGTCTTGCTTCTATGCTCTATCTCTCTGTGACTCTATGATGATCAATGATATCTATAAACACTTACAAAAACTTTTGATAACAGCAAGTATTCTAGGACTTGCTACCTGAGGCCAAGTTGCTATTTGTTCCCTGTACCATTTCACAGGATGACTGTGGAATCAAGACCTCCAGTCTGATCAGTCCCACAGAGTCACAAAAGGTAAATGTAAATTGGGAAAGACACTGGGTAAAGCATGGGGGAGTGGGCAAGGCTGGTGGATCAAATATAGTCCAGCTCAAGATTCTGTGCTGACTTCAGATAAATGATGCCTCTGATTAAAGTGGTTGTGCTGAGAACATCAAACCAGATGGGTTTTTAGGGTCAGCTGCAACTTAATCTCTTTGGTCTATGACACAAGTTCAATTTCCATTTCAAGAGGTGCATTTAATGTCTCCTTTCTCTCTCAGAGATAAATGGAGCTTTTCCACTAATGCAGAATTGAAGCCTCTGCAGTGTATTGTTGGAGCAGAGTAATCTGACAGCAGTAGGAGAGAAAACATTCAACGAACCGGTGTGGTAAGAGACAAAGTAAAACAGTGCCGATGCTGGAAATCTTAACTCTAAAGGTCAGGTTACATCTCCAGGGAGAAATCCATTGCTAGTTATTGGAAATTGAGACTCATAGCTGGAATCTGCCATTCATTCCATGTCCTCACTTCTCAGCTGCATGTTACATGAAAATGCAAACATAAAATTAGGAACAGGAGCAGCTCACTCAGTCCCTCAGGCCTGCTCTCCCATTCATCAACATTATTACTGACCTGACTGTAATCGTAACTCTGCCAAAGTCCAATAATCCCCTTGCTTATCAAAATTCAGAGTTACAGTCAATTACAGTCAGGTAAGGTGAGGAGACAGTGCATCCCAAAATGTGACTGACTTCTAGATCTCCTAACTGCCCAATGCAATGACCTTTTCAGTTCCTTGGCCCAAGTGACTTGATTAATTACTCCTTGGACAACTGGAGCATGCTCATAGCTGATAACTATGATAGGCAGCTGGATGCACCTTCCTCTTTTAGTGATTCAACAGCTTACCTCCTCTATAAGTTAGATGGTTCCTCTGGCACGTGTACCCAGCAATGTTTTGTTCCACTGTGGGTATTTCAGATGGACTACACAAACTGAGTTACCACAGAATCAATGCACGTATTTATTTTTGCTTCCTCAGTCAACAACATTCAGCGGATCCCATACCCCCTTTCTGAAGAGCCGTAGGATGATAACCCTCTTCCCCAGCAGTCACTCTCTTCAAGGATTTGCACCCCTGGTGCAATATATCCTGTCCTGTGTAAACTGGGCCTCTTGAACCAACGCTCTGAGGCCAGTGTGCTCCCAAATCATCCATGGCCAAGTCTCTTGCCTTTTGCACTTGTGCGACTCCCGAGTTTTTCACTAAACTCCAGTGTAACATACCTGTGACTCAGCCACCTCTTAGAGGTATCAGGGGATCGAGCAGCTTCCGTCCCTTTCCTCCCACAGATGTTGCTCAGGCCACTGAGTTCCTCCTACAGGTTGTTTGTTGCTCCAGATTCCAGCATCTGCAGTCTCTTGCATCTGCCAAAACCACCTCTCCTTGCACTTTGGAATTGTACCTTCAGCAAAACTGCCTCACACTCCTCAGCACCATCTCCACCTTGGTGACTATCATGCACAATCCCTCGAACATTAGGTCTGCTGTATTAAGTGGATATGCCTGAACTTGTTGATCCACTAGTCTACAAGTAAAATGATCTGCAAAAATTTGGAACTGACACCTCTTAGCTGTTATTTGTGTAGCTAGCGCTAACCAATGGAGTGTTGGAAGTTCAGCTGTTGCAAATCTAGTCGACAGTTTGGATGGGGAAACAAACAGTGATGTGTCAAGTTTTGTGGAAGTTACAAAGCTGAGAGGCAGTATGACTTGTTGTGAGGATGTAGGGAGGTTTCAGTGGGATCTAGACAGGCTGAGTAAATAGGTGAGGCCATGGCAAATGGAAGCAGTGTGGAAAAACGTGGTCTCCAGTCATAAGGCTATAGAGCATGGAAGCAGGCTGTTCCCCCAACAGGCTGATCATCAAACCTCCATTTTGCACTAATCCCATTGTATCCTTACCATAGTCTTCCACTTTCATTGAAAAAACAGAAAAGCAGAGCAAATGAAAGGTGTTAGTATTTAGTGGGAACTGGGAGTCCTTATCTATTGGTATTGGTTTATTATTGTCACTTATACCAAGGTACAGTGAAAAACTTGTCTTGCATACTGATTGTACAGATTGTCAATTCATTACACAGTGCAGTTACACTGGGTTAGTACAGAGTGAATTGAGATAGTGATTCATAGATATTTTATTGTTTTTACCAGCACTAACAGGTACAGCAAATAATTAGGAAGGTAAGTCCATTGGGCTTTATTATAGAAACACTGAAGGGAAGTGTAAGAACATCTTGCGGCATCATAAGGGACATTGGTGAGAATGCATGTGGAACATTGCGTACAGGACTGGTCTCCCTACTTGGGGAAGGATACACTTACGTTACATGGAGTGCTGCTAAGGTTCACCTGATTGATTTATGGATGGCAGGTTTGAGAAGAAATTAAGCAGACAGAGCAATACCATTTGAGTTTGTAAGAATTCTCACAGGGATTAACAGGATAAATGCAGAGTTGAAATTCCCCCAGCTGGAGTGTCAAGAACCAAGTATCTCAGCCTCAGAACAAGAGGCTGCCCATTCTGGACTGAGATGAGAAGGATGTTCTTCACCCACTAAGTTATAATTTTTATTTACAGCATGGTAACAGGCCCTTCCAGCCCAATGAGTCTGCACCGTCCATTTTTAAACCCATGCTAACCTACCTGTACGCCTTTGGAATGTGGGAGGAAACCAGAGCACCTGGAGGAAACCCACACAGACATGAGAAGAATGTACAAACTCCTTTCAGACAGTGGCCAGAATTGAACCCAGGTCGCTGGTGCTGTAATAGCGTTACGCTAACTGCTACACTAACATGCCTGCCCAGTATCTTAGTTTTGGATTCACTGAAAACCAATCAGTTCCCTTTAAACATCTTGAAAACCAATGCTATTATCTCCAAATTCCAGAGTTTAAAAATTTTTTTCTTAAAATTTAATTCCACTATTATTTTTTTATCATTCCATTAAATCTGCTCTACATTCCCATTATACCTTTCATACCTTTCTGAAGGTGTGGTGCCCAAAGCTGTTCACAATATTCCAGGTGAGATTTAACCACAACTTTGTAAAACTGCAACAAAACTTCCAATCCCATACTTAAAGATCAGCTGTCTATAACCTTTTAATTTTTTTACCAATCCGAGCAGGTCTAATGATCTACGGAGATGGACCCTCAAGTCTCTTAGCTGTGCTATTGCTTTTCACTCTTAAAATTACTCACTAAACCAGTTTAGGTCCAAAGTAATCAAACGTTGCTCATTCTAAAATTCATATGCCACTGCTTTACGGATTACTAACATGAGAGAGTTTAGCCACCAACCACTGACATTCAGTGATGTTTCCATCACCGAGTCCTCTGTTATCAACATCCTAAAGGTCATTATTTACCATAAACTCCACCAGACGAGACATATATTGTAGTTACAAGAGCAGGTCAGAAGACGGGTATCCTGAAACTAGTGACTCATCTAATACCCCAAAGCTTTTCCCCAAAGGATTAGTAAATTTGTGGATGACACTAAAATTGGTAGTGTGGTGGATAATGAAGAAGGTTGTCTAAGGCTACAACAGGATCTAGATCAACTGGGAAATTGGACAAAGGTATGGCAGATGGAATTTAACTCACAAGTATGAAGAGATGCATTTTGGTGCAGGGATTACACAGTAAGTGACAGGAACCTTAGGAGTGTAATAGAGACAGACCATGGGTTACAAGTACATAGTTCCCTGAAAGTGGTGACACAGGTAGACAAGATGGTGAAGGTGGTGTACAGCAATCTTGCCTTCATCAGATGCGGCACTGAGTGCAAGAGTTGTACAAGACATTGGCAAGACCACACCTGGGACATTTGCAGTTCTGATCGCCATAATATGGGAAGGATGTGATTAAGCTGGAGAGGTTGCAGAAAAGACTCACAAGGATGTGGCCAGTACTCAAGGGCTTGAGTTATAAGGGGAGACTGAATAGGCTGGGACAGTTTCCCAGGAGGCTGAGGGGTGGTGACCTTATAGGGATTTATAAAATCATGAGGGGCATGGTTAAGGTGGATAGTCTTTTTCCAGGGTAGGTGAGTCTAAAACTAGAGGGCATATGTTTAAAGAGGAGTGGGGAAAGATTTAAAAAAAGGACCTGAGGAGAAGGTTTTTCACACCAATGAACTGCTAGAGGGAGTGGTAGAGGCAGGTTCAATGACAAAAGACATTTGGACAGGTACAGGGATAGGAAAGTTTAGAGGGATATGGGCCAAATTCAGGTAAATGGAACTAGTTCAGGTAGGCACATTTGTTAGCATGGATAAGTTGGGTTGTAGGGCCTGTTTTCGTGCGGAATAACTATATATAAAAAAAATCAGTGGTGTGATGGAATACCCTATACTAGTCTGGATGAGTCCAGCTCCAACAACCATCAAGAACCTCTATAACATCCAAGACCATCCTCAATATTTATTTCTTCCACCATAGGTGCAACATGGCTGTTGTATTTATCATCTATAAAATGCACTCACTTACTGCAAAGGATATGGAGCATAAAAGTAGGAAAATCTGGTTGCAATCATATAGGGTATTGGCAAGACCACACCTGAAGTACTGCAAATAGTTTTGGTCCACTTATTTAAGAAGACATATATTTGTATTAAAGACAGTTCAATAGATTTGACTCCTGGGATTTGAGTTGTCTTGAATAAAAATTGAGCAGGTTTGGCCTGTGCATTATGGTTTAGAACAATAAGCAGTGATGTAATTGAAAGAATGTTGAATAGGGTTTGACAGGGTAAATGCTGAGAGGATGTTTCTCCTCAAGGGGATATCCAGAACAAAGAAGGATAGTTTCAGAATAGGATTATTCATTTAAAATGAAGAAGATAAATTTCTTCTCATTGGAATTCTCTACTATATACAGTAGCTGCGGAGGCTGAAGCACTGAACATATTTAAGGTTGAGATAGGCAGATCTTTGGATAGCAGAATAGATGGGATAGTGAAGAGGCCAAGGTCAGATCAGCCATGATCTTACTGATGGCAGTGGAGTCTCGAGAGGTTGTGTAGGCTACACCAGCTTGTTTAATCAAACACACGACCTCCACTCTTATGAAGGATAAGGGAACTCCACTATCTGCAGGTTCCCCTACAAGTCGTGCACCATCCTTATTGGAAATATATCACCTCTCCTTCATCACCACTGGGTATAGAACCCAGAACCTTCCTATTCAACAGCACTAAGGGTGCTCCTCATCTAAAGGGCTATATGGGTACAGAAAAGTGGTTTGCCACCAGCTTATTGGGGTTAATTAGGAATGCACAATAAATTCTGCCTTTGCCAGTGATGCCCTCATCCTGAAAAATGAATAAAGAGACTATTCATGAATACCTCTTTTGTCTACATTGCTTGCGATGACACCCATAATTGTAGCATCAAAAAACTTGGATATGTGCCTCCCTTTACCATATGCAATTCTTAAAGCACAGGTCACAAGCACCTTTCTGGTGGGTCAAGGATTTGGGGGCAGTTCAATCCTACAGGTGATGCTTACATTGCTTGGCCACCACCATGGGCCTGTACTAAATATCCCTCTCTGTATCCATCACCAATCATATCACACTGAATGGTCTCAGACTGCTGACGTTAGGCAGAACTGGATGGGCAGCCAGATCTGCTGGGAGAATGCAAGGAGTTTGTACGTTCTCCCCATGTCTGCATGGATTTCCTCTGGTTTCCTCCCACATTCCGAAGATGTATGGGTTAGGAAGTTGTGGGCGTGCTAAGTTGGCGCTGGAAGCGTGGCAACACTTGCGGGCTGCCCCCAGAACACTCCACTCAAATGTACATTTCACTGTGTGTTTCAAAGTACATGTGGCTAATAAAGGTATCTTATCTTATAAATTGCTCTTGGAATCCTGAGGTGACTGGAGAACGTTTAGCAGTTAGTAAGTGGCTTTGTTCCAGGAGTTAGCAAGTAGCTGGAGAGTGAGAAAGAGTAGGGATGGGGAGTTAGAGCATAGAAAGGAAGGGGGAAGGGGGGGGAGGTTTAGAGAAAGGAAATAGAGAGGGAAGAAGGGGATTTAGGGAGACGGCAGGCAGCACTTAAGTGAAGAGGTTGTGGGTCACAGTGTGTGTGGGTTTGCCCTTGATCAGTCTACATCTGTATGAAGGAATATGTACACCACAACCCAGGGCTTTTCAGACCAAAATTTCTTTCTTCATTTTCATTTTTATCGTGCTAGGTATACCCATCCCATTCATAACAACTTGGGCTGAAAGCAGTTAAAATGTCTAATAAACATTAGTAGAATTAATGATAATTAAGTCATTGAAACTTTGAAGGATGACAGCGCTATATAGGTCACCAGGAAAAGAATTGGGAAAACTGTGTCACTGTTAAGTATAAAATGGGCTTAAGAAATTAGTGAGCCATTGTTTTCGAGTCCTGATATAGAAAAGTTTAAGAACCCTTGCCAGAAGCTATTAATAATATAATGAATAGTTGAGGCCCTGACACAGAATCCTATAGTCATCTCCTGCTATCACGAAGATCTGCTCATTATTCCAACTCTGTCCTAAATATTCAGCCAATCTCCTAATTCATAAAAAAATTAATCAGACCACCATTATATTAATACCATTCCAGTAGATGTATCAATGGGAATACAGATATGTTGCACACACATATTCATCAGAGGAATTTAAAATAAAGGGATATGTGGGAGGAAGGGGTTAGATAGTCTAAGGTGGGGTTTAAAGATTGGCACAACATTGTGGGCTGAAGGGCCTGTATTGTGCTGTACTGATCTATGATTCTATAGCAGTGTGATGTTGAGACAGGAGAGTAGGGTGTTGGAGGTTTGAGCTCTGCCCATAACTGTCAGCTTGAATTTGTAAGTACTCTCTGAAAGCGAGGTTCCTTGGAACAATGTAAATTTTAACCTTCCCATTCGCAGTCACAGCTGGAAAAGGTTTTATTCATTGTGTGACAGAGTCTGAGGGCACTGAGAAACTGGAGTCCATTTGTTGGGAGCACACGGAAGCCCAGCATAAATAGTGGAAAAAGCACACCGGGTCCTAAATTAATCAGCTATCAGGCACCTCCTGCTCCATCTGTGGCAGAGTCTGCAAGCCCCACATTGGCCTCAACAGCCACCTCAGAACTGACAGGAAACAAGTCCTTCTCAACCTTGAGGGACTACCCAAAGAGAGTTAAATCTGGATCTTTCCAGCTCAGTTAATAGCACACCAGCACAGCAAGCCATCCACGTGGGCATAATAAGAGGTGAAGAAACCAGTTTCACTCCACTGGATAAATGCTTCATGGTAAATAACCCCACTCATGTTTATACTACTTATTCACAGTTGGCCAATTGGTCTAGCAAATGTAATCAGGCGGCTCTAATCATACAAAGTTCATTTTGTAGCCAGTTCTGCATTCCTCAGTTGAAAGAGTTTATCAGGATGGCCTGGGTAGGGCCCTGCTGCTGCTAATATTTAGAGTAAACAATACAGGTCGCAGCATCTACAGGTTTTGGCTTTTCAAATACAGATAACAAACTCTTCTAACTTACACGGGAGATTCAATAGTTACAAGGGCTTGAAGTTATTTTGATACAATAGGAAAACAATTTCTACTGGCAGTAGCGGTGAGTAACCAGTTTTAAGTAAAAGTAAAAGTAAACTTTTACTTTTACTTAAAAAAAAGTAAAAGAGGGGAGATGAGACTTTTTTTAAACATAAAAAATGACTCAGGTGTTACAAAGTCATTCAATAATTCAAGAGGCAATTAGATAAACACATGTGGGAATATTTGCAGGGAAAGATAGGGAAATCATTAAAACCAGGTACTGGAATGGCATAGGTGGGATCAGGAACATATATTCATCTCTGCCTGGACCAAACTAAAGTCCAGCTTCAGTTAAAGTGATGCGAGATGAGGCAGCACCACAGACATCTCAACACCTCCTGTCTGCAGTCCAGAACTGCTGCAGCTCATTGTCACTTTGCGGCTAGAAACCCAGAAAGCAGTGTGCATCTCACAACAGATCACACACTTCAGACTGATTTTACTGGTTCCCTCAAGATTTTCAACATTAATGTACCACCTTCTTTGGAGGTGGGACGGGGAGTGAAGATAGAGAATTGATAAAGAATGGTTAAAACTACTTACGTAGCAATTGGGCAAAAATAATTGCAAGTAAATACCATTATTTCCTCTGGGAAGCATTCTCACTTACACTT
>JARFYF010000001.1:133906912-133919338 GCA_030265395.1 Rhina ancylostomus
TTCACATAGCAAGTGTACTAAACCTGCATTTAAAATGCCTTAATCTATATTTGTATAAATGGAGGAGTAAACTGTATTTGATGCAAGGCTTGTGATTCACACAGAGCTTTGAGAAATAATGGTCCTCTTTCCCAGAAAGCAATGCTCCATGGTCAAACCACGGAATGGGGTTGGATCTGCTTATCATCCTGATGCCGAAGGAAAACAAGGTAACATGCCTCAATGACTATCGCCCATTGGCTCTGACACCCATCATGAAGTGCTTCAAGCACCTGCACATGGCACACTTCAGCTCCAGCCTCCCAGCTAACCTTGACTCACTGAAGTTTGGCTACTGCTGAAACAGGTCCACAGCAGACACCATCTCCCTGGCCCTACACTACACTCATCTCTGGAGCATCTAGATAACAAAGACACATATGTCTGATGCCTATTCATTGACTACAGCTCTGCCTTCAATATCATAATTCCAAACAAATTCATCTCCAAACTCCTAGACCTAGGAATCAGCAGCTGCCTCTGCAACTGGCTCCTTGACTTCCTGCCCAACAGACTGCACTCAGGCAGCAACACCTCCACCATGATTATCCTCAACACTGGTGCTCCACAAGGCTGTGTCCTCAGCCCCCTACTCTACTCCCTATACACTCACGAATGTGTGACCAGATTCTGCTCTAACTCCATCTATAAGTTTGCAGATGACACCAGCGTAGTGAGCCAGATCTCAAATAATGACAAGGCAGAGTACAGGAAGGAGATAGAGAGCCTAGTGACACAAGATAAAATAAGACATGATGTCATGAGAACAACATTCCCCTCAATATCAGCAAAAAAGAGCTGGCAATTGACTTCAGGAAGTGGGGCAAAGCACATGCCCCTGTATGTATCAATGGTGCTGAGATGAAGATGGTTGAGAGCTTCAAGTTACTAGGTGTAAACATCACCAAAAGCCTGTCCTGGTCTAACCACGTAGACACCATGGCCAAGAAAGCTCACCAGTGCTTCTACTTCCTCAGAACCCTAAGGAAAATTAGGATGTCTCCGTTGACTCTCACCAATTTTTATCGATGCACCTTAGAAAGCATCCTATTCAGATGCATCACACCTTGGTATGGCAAATACTCTGCCCAAGACTGCAAGAAATTGCAGAGAGTTGTGAATATAGCTCAGTCCATCACGAAAACCAGCCTCTCCTCCATGGACTCTGTCTACACTTTTTGCTGCCTCGGTAAAGTAGCCAACATAATCAAAGACGCTTCCCACTCTGGACATTCTCTCTTCTCCCCCACCCCACTGGGCAGAAGATACAAAAGCTTGAAATCACACACCATCAGGGCTCCAGAACAGCTTCTATCCCACTGTTATAAGACTATTGAACAGACTTTTTGTACAATAAAGATGAACTCTTGACCTCACAATCTATCTGTCATGGCCCTTGCAATTTATTGGCTACCTGTACTGCACTGTAATGGTAACACTATATTCTGCATTCTGTTATTGCTTTTCCCTTCACTATCTCAATGTACATATGGTTTGAAATGATCTGTATGGATGGCATGCAACACAAAGTTTTGCACTGTATCTTGGGACACGTGACGGCACCAATACCAATTAAAATGCTGGGAACACTCAGCAGGTCAGCGACATCTGTGGAAAGGGGAACTGAGTCAACATTCCAGCTCTGAGGACATGGAAAGAAAGAAAACAAGATAGTTTTCAGTAGCAGAGAAGCTGGAGGAGGGATCAACAGAACATGAGGAATATCTCTCATAGGGAGGGGCTGCATGAGTATATGTAACAATTAGAATCAGTCAGTGTCTCCAGCTTCCCTGTTTATAGCTCAGATATTCAACATCTGCAGTTTGTTTGATTATTACCTGGAATCACCCGTCGAGTCCCCGCCCACTTACACTCACCTGGCCCAGGTACAAGGGAGCTGATCACTGCTCTTCAGTGAGTAGGCCTCAGGTGATGGACCACTCAGACCCTGCCCCCTGATGGCCTCTGAGAGGTGTCATGCCTTTGAAATAGAGGACATGACAATCAGCCTTGCACGTGTCAAGGCTTTGAAACAGATTTAAATCCAGACATTTAAACACTATTGAGACTTCTGTAAATAATTGAAATAAAAATATTATCAAGGGTCTTAAAATATAAATAAAACATTAAGAAGTAATTGAAGACATGTAATTTGCCAGTTCCCTCCTTCAATTCCCATTGAAATGAATGGGGACACTGATTCTCCAGGTCGAGGATCAAAGAAATGCTGCGGAATCCCAGAGAGATCAGACTGCACTGTTGGACTCTGCACAGAGTCCAGTCATGGAACAGAGTTTCAAATGCACACCACCTGTAACTTAGCAAATCCTCATCCTACAGCAAGTTGGTGTAAGTCTGGGATTTGCTTAAACAGGAGCAACGAATGATAGCCTTTCCCTTCTGAATGACAGCTTGATTTCACCCATTAGAAGGTAACAGTGCTCAGTCAGCCAGGCCTTAACCTGAACAGCAACCAGATGCAGGCATATCAAACTAAAAATCTGAAAAACAGAAAATTCTGGAAATACTCAGCAGGTATCGGTGTTGGTTTGTTATTGTCATGTGTACTGAGATACGATGAAAAGCTTTTGTTTTGCGTGCCATCCAGGCAGATCATTCCATACATAAGTACATCAAGGTAGTAAAAAGAAAACAGAATGCAGAGTATAGTGTAACAGCTACAGAGGAAGTGTAGTGCAGGTAAACAAAGGGCAAGGGCTGCATTGAGGCAGATTGGGAGATGAAGAGTTCATCCTCAGTATATGAGAGATCTTTCAAGGTCATCTTTCAAGCATCTGTGGAAGAGAGAAACTGAATTAATGCTTCAAGTTGAAGGCAGCATGGATTCTTGCTTGTGATCTCCACCATCTGAGTTACAGGTCTCAGCTGAGATCCACACTACTTCGCGGCAGAGATAAACATAATTCAACTCTTGGCATGGTGCTAAAAATATCCTGGGGAATAGGCAACAGGAAGAAACTGTAGACTGCTGTGCGTAGATCTCCACACCTGGTCAAAATTGTGCTCAAGCCGCTGACTAAGGTGCAAAAGCAACATGAAGGCTGCCTCGACAACCAAGTTACAACCTCAGCTCCAACAGAGATGGAAAGCTGAACACAGTTTCCTGGACTACAGTCAGAGATCAGCCCAGCTGTCTGCAATATTGAGATGTACAGCTCTTCATTCCTTCTGCACAGTTCCAACTGATGACCCTGTCCACCTTCATTCTCCTCAGCGATTATCTCTGCCTTCATCTGTATAGGCCTGATTAATCAATTACAGCCACGGAGCTGTTTGCCGGGCTCAATAAGGAGATAAGAGACAGAGGGAGAGTATAAATAAGACACTAATTCTCCCAACACTGGTGAATGATGAGTGACTTGCATAGATTGAGTTCTTTCTCTCTATGGAACAATACAATGAGCAGCTTGTAAATGAGCTTCAAAGTAAAATGTGAAAGTTAGAGTCCTCCAAGGTCCTGCAGTCAGGGTTGTTAAAGGGGAAATGTCTTCATAAGAAAATGTTAGTTCATTCTAAGAAAAGATGATGTAGTTCCCTCAAGATGTAGCTCAAGCCCAAATGTACCTCCTGCTGGTTTTGCGTTGTCACAAGGATTTCTTGACCCTTTTGTCAGTACAAAGACCTTGTGGAAAGATGTACAGACAGCAGTATCATAGCTTGAGAACTCGGTCAATATTAGTGGAAGCGTGGCATTTGTTGTGTGCGCGTGTCCTGTGTACTATTGGCTTGTGCACCAGAGTTAAGCTGCAAGTGGTAGCTCAAGAGCAGCTCACACAGCGGACTGACCCTGAATGAAGGCATCGTGACTCCTGCCTGGGAACGGGGCCTCAATATGTTGGGCACAACGAAGCCTGCAACCTGAGACACAGTGAATGAGTTTGGTGCTCCAGAAACAGCCGAACTTTGCTGGTACAGTTCCATTATCCATTGACCTACAATGATTAAAAAAAACAGGTGTGTCCTGTCAATAAAAACAACAAATCCAGCCAAGAAAATGATTACTCCGTTGGTTATGGAGTTATGGAGAGATACAGCATGAAAAGAGGTCCTTCATCTCACTGAGTCCATACAAACGATATACCACCCAATTACATTAACCCTACACTAAGCAACAATAACATTTTTTACTCTCCCCACATTCTCATCAATTCTTCCCTGCCTTCCTCTTCTACAGATTCAACCACTCATCCACACACTAGGGACAATTTACAGGGGCCAATTAACCTAGCAATCCACAAGTCACAGTGAGGAAACCCACATGGTCACAGAGAGAATGTGCAAACTCCACACAGGCAAGACCCATAGTCAGGATTGAACCTGCATCCCTGGCACTGTGAGGCAGTGGCTCTGCTTGCTGTGCCACTGTCTTTATTCAATCATCGGCAGACTGCTATTAATGACCCACTGGCAATGCTTTGTTCTGCCCCTGCCAGGACCACATATCTCCATACTTCCTTAGGCCTTGGTTTAAACAAGGTCACAAGGCCTGAATTCCAGAGCCCAGACGACGGTGACTAACCATGACATCAAACCAAACTTGACCTAATTTAGACCAACCCTTCAGGGACAGAAGCCAGGCTTGATCTGAAGGATGGTTGTTTGTTTGTTGAATTATATTTCTTTACAACACAGAAGAAGGTCATTGGCCATTTGACCCATTGAGTCCTTGCAGGTTCTTCACCTATCACTCTCATTTCCCTGTATCCTATTCCATCTCACATGCTCCTCAATTCCAACCAATTTTCCTGCCACCTATCTATATTAGGGACAACTTACAGTAGACAGTTAATCCATCAGCATGTCATTGGGTTGTGGGGAGAAATCAGAACATTCAGTGGAAACCCATGTGGTCACAGGAAGATCATGCAAACTCCACATAGACAGCACCCGAGGTCAGGAACAATCCCTTGCCGATGGAGATATGAGGCAGCAGCATTACAACTATCGTCCTAGCTCCAGGGAGTCTCTGCAGAAATTCCTGACAGCAATATCCTCGACCCTCTGAATTACTCATAATTACTAAACCAGCATTCACTGCCAGGAGAGGCTTCTAATATTATGTTAAATGTTATAACTGGCAAGGTCGGCAAGATGTCCTGTTCAGCAGTCCCAGAATTCTCATGTTCATTTCAGGTTTCCAGCAACTGCAGTATATTATTTTTTGTACTGCAACATTGAATGTGAATTGGAGGAAAGGCTGGGGGGGTAGGAAGCAGTTTGGCACTCAAAGAGCAGCAGTAATGTGAAACTCTTTCCGTGACCACTAAGTAGGTTGGAATCTTCAAAAGATGTGCGAAGTCAAAGTTCAAATTGGTTGAGAGCTAAATGATTGAGAGCAAGCTCGATGTCCTACCCTTTCTCTGTCTCACTGTGCTCCCAAAACAATTTAATCCTCAGTGCCTGAATTTATCCTAATAACTTCCAATCTCATTTCCAGCCTGCTTGCCACAAACCTTTTTAAAGGGATTGAATAATTTAACACAAACTAATTTTGACAGAAGCATATTCCACATATTTAAGCCTCTGCAGGCAAAAGCAATCACCAAATCTCCAGCATTCTGAGTCTGGTTAAATATTTCTACAGAGAATAAATCCAGAGTTTAAAGAATTGTGGAAGAACAGAAGGAACAAGAGCAGGGGCAGGCCATTTTGCTCTTCAAGCCTGATTTGCTACTCATCAAGCTCCTAGCTTATCTTATATCTTAGCAACATTTTCTTGCATTATCCCTGTATCTCTTGATTCCTTTAATATCCAGAAATCTATCTATCATTGTTTTGAATTACAGAGCATCTTCAGTTCTCTCGGGTAGTGAGCTCCAAAGATTCATCACCTTCTGTGTGAAGAGATTTCTCCTCAAGTCAGTCTTAAATGTTCTCTCCTTTATTCTGAGACAATGACCCCTGCTCCTAGGGTCCTCAGCTAGGATGAAGATCCTCCCTGCACCCAGCCTGTTAAGCTCTGTAAGGATTGTATAAGTTTCAATGAGATCTCCTGTCATTCTTAGTAAACTCAATCTTTCCTCATGTGGCAAACCCACCATCCCTAAGCTCAATGTAGAGAGCCTTCCCTGCACTCCCTTTATGCCGAGTACACCCTTTTTCAGGTAAAGAGAACAAACTGTACACAACACTCCAGGTGTGGTCTCACCAAGTCCCTATATGACAGCAGAAAGACATCTTTACTCTTGCACTAAATTCATAGAGTACAGCACAGAAATGAGCCCTTCAGTCCAACTCGTCCGCGCTGACTGTGATGCCGATCTACGTTAATCCCACTTGCCCACATTAGCCCCATATCCCTCTATTCCTTTTCCTTTCAAGTATCTGTTCAAAAGTCTTTTAAAAGATGTAATTGTATCTGCCTCTACCTCCTCCTCTGGAAGATCATTCCATATAGCCACCACCCTCTGTATGAAAATCTTGCCCCTTAGGTCTCCTTTAAATTTCTCCCCCTCAATTTAAACCTGTGCCTTCAAGTTTTAGACTCCCCTGCCCCAGGAAAAAGACTCTGACTGCCTACCCTATCTCATAATTTTATAAACCTCTATTCGGTCATCCCTCAGTCTCCTACATTCCAGTGAGAATAAACCCAGCCATTCTAATCTCTCTTTATCAGCCCTGCATTCCAAGCAAAATCCTGGTGAATCTCTTCTGCACTCATTCTCATGCTACCACATCCTTCCTGTAGTGTGGCGACCAGAACTGTACACAATACTCCAAGTGCAGTCTGACCAATGTTTTGTACAGCTGCAATGCACGTCTCAGTGTCTCGGCCTATGAAGACAAGCATGCTGAATGCCTTTTTCACTACCCTATCCACCTGTATCACCATTTTCAGGAAGCTACTAGGTCCCTCTGTACATCAACACTCCTGAGGTCCCTGCCATTTACTATGTATGTGCCATTAGTATTTGATGTCCCAGACCAACATGCCATTTGGCTTTCTAATTGCTTACCACACCTGCACATTGCTGACTTGTGACCTGTGCACATGAACACCTAGTTCCCCTTCTCTCATGCAATCTACCCTTATTCTCAACGTTTAACAGATGCTCTGATTTTCTGTATTGTGCATCACAGTGGGTAGCTTCACATTTTCCTACATTATATTACATCTGCCATGTTCGTGCTAACTCACGCACTTGACCATAACCCCTTGAAGCTTCCTGACATCATCCTTGCTCACAATCCCACCTAGTTTTCTATCATCAGCAAACTTAAAATACAACATGTGGACCTTTGGTCAAATTGTAGATTGCGAATAGATGGGGCCCAGTTATCATTCCCTGTGACACCCTTTTAGTTACGCCTGACAACCTGGGGACTCTCACTCTTTCCTCTCTCTTGACCCATTCCATCTCAGTATATTACTCCCAGCTCCGTGTGTGCTGATCTGGTCAGATCTCCTCTATAGGACCTTATTAAAAGCCTTCTATAAATTCAAATGCACCACTACCATTGGATTCTCTGTATCTATTCTACTAGTCACATCATCAAAGAACTCCAACGTGTTAGTCAATTATGATTTTCCTTTCATAAATCCATCCCGACTTTGCTCAATCCTGTTATTCTTTTCCAGGTGTCCTGTTACTACACCCTTCATTATAAATTTCATTGTTTTCCCTACTGCTTGTGTTACACTAACTGATTGATAGTTTCCTATTTTTTCTCTCCTTTTATCTTAAATACATTTCCTGAATATCCTCTAATCCATAGCAACAACTCCACAATCTGTAGAATTTTGGAGCGTGGTATCCAGAGTGTTCACTGCCTCCACAGACATCCCTTTCAAAGATCGTCTGGTTGTTGGGATGTATCGACTTTTAATCTCACCAACTTCTCCAATGCTACTTTTTGCAAAGACTTTTTTTCCTTCAGTTCCTCATTCTCACCAGACCCTTGGTTCTCTGGTATTCCTGGTGGGTTCTTTCATTTTTATTCCATCAAGTCAGAAACAAAATAGTTGTTTAATTCCGAGACACAAGAGACTGCAGATGCTGGAATCTGGAGCAACACACAAAGCACTGGAGGACCTTAGCAGGTCAGGCAGCATCTGTGGAGGGAAATGGACAGTCAACTTTTTGGATCGAGATATTTCAGATCCAGAGGAAGGATTTTGACCCAAAATGTCAACTGTCCAGTTCCCTCCTCAGATGCTGCTTGACCTGGTGAGTTCCTCTAGCACTTTGTGTGTTCCTCTAGTTGTTTAATTCCTCTGCTGTTTTCTTATTCCTAATCATAACTTCTCCTATCTTTGTGTGTAAGGGACCTACATTTGCCAATCTTTCCCTACCTACATACTTACAAAAAATTTTACAATCCATTTTTAGGTATCTTGCCATTTTACTCCCTCATTCTACCTTCCTTTCCTTTATCAATTTCTTGGTCCTACTTTGCTGGGCGCTATAATACTCCCAATCCTCAGGCTAATGATATTTATGGCAACTTTATAAACCTCTCTTTTGGATTTAATGCAGTCTTTAATTTCACCTGTCAGCCATGGATGGACCACTTTCCCTGTTGGGTTTGTCTGTCCTAAAGGAATATATTTCTTTCTGCAAATTATGCACTATTTGTTTATCTGTTACTGTCTACTATCAAAAATTTCAATCTCTTTTCCAATCACTCACAGCCAATTCACCTGTCATACCTTCTTAGTTTCCTTTGTTGAGATTTAAGACATAGTTTTAGATTGAACTACATTACATTCAAACCCAATGAAAAATTCTATTATATTATGCCATATTCCTTAAAGGCCCTGTAAGAACAAGATTATTAATTAACCCTTTCTCATTGCATCATTAATAGAACTCAACATATCCCAAGACATATTGCTGAATCACTTGCTACAAACAGGCAGCAAACCTGCTTATTTTGGATTCTGGGAATTTGTCTGATTCTTGGGCAAAGACGCCTTTATCCGTTTTCCCAGTTCTAACTCTATCACCCGACACAAACTAATGGACAGTATTTCCATTACAATTTATGCAATGGGACTTTACTCTGGGAACCCACCTCATTACAAAGCATGAAATGATTGGTTTCTGACAATGTTTGTTCCAATGAGAGCAGTGTGCAGCCTGTTCTCCCACTAAAATAAATAGGATGGTCCCAACATGTGCTGTAGTAATTGGCCAGCAGAGAATTCCTAAACTGCGCACATTTGTATTGTCCACAGTGCAAGAGAATATAATGAGTAGGTGATATATACATACACAAAACATGCTCAGTGTTCTTATGCCTGTGGCTGGAAATCTTAATAACAGTGGCTGACAAACATAATTCAGTGCAAAATTATACACATACATTACTATAGCTGAGCAGAGAAGTGCTAAGTGAATGAATACTGAGTCTGTCAGCACCAGCATAGATTGTTCTGCACTTGAGTTTTATTCTACTACAAGACTTTAATCCTCAGGTTTATCTTCTGTATTTGCAAATTGTTTTAAAAGTAGCTGGGACAAAAACATTTCACTGCATTCCATTTCTCTGTGTGTGTGTGTGTGTGTGTGTGTGTGTGTGTGTGTGTGTGTGTCTCTGTACCTTCTGAGAATTTGTGTGTAAATGTATTATTTGTGTGTATGCTTAGTCTCTACTATGTTTGCAAATGAGTATATGGTCATTCCAATGCATGCCATTGAGTGAATGTGTGTGTGTGTGTGTGTCTGTGTGTATGTGTCTGTGTGTCTGTGTGTATACACATCTGCATGTGTGTGTACATAGAGAAACAAAGGACTGCAGATGTTGAAATATATGTGCATATGTGCATGTATGCATGTAGATGTGTGTGCATGCACACGGACATGCATGTGTGTGCGTATGTGTGCGTGTGTGTGTGTGTTTTTCCCATTTCTCCATTACTGTTTTTGTCTTCTTTTCAAATGCCATTCACTTGTAATACATTCTGGATTTGACAAAGGTTCTGAACCAGCACAGCTGCTGCCTCTCTCCTGCTAAGTATTCTCAACATTATCTACCTCTGAGAATTTCATCATCTGCACTATTGTTCTCTGTCTTTTTATTCAAAGCTGCTTCATCATCCAACACTGCCTGATAGAATATCAAACAGCCAAGTATTTAAAAAAATAAGCATTTTCACAGGAAACAAAGATATTATAAAAGAAATTGAAAAGTTCCACCTCTGGAACATGTAATAGATTCTTTTACATTGCTGCTCAGTAAAGTAAGTAACCAGGTAAAGCTTCTAACAAAACATCCTTTATTGAAGGTGAACCACTCTCAACCAACAGCGATGCCTGATACAACAATGTTTCAGAAGTCATTCCTCATGGCATGCATAATTCTTAGAGGTGTATACACACCCAATATACTGCTCCATGGTAACAAGCCCATAACAACAGTAATTGTCTACTTACATACGAATGGAAGAAGGTGATTTGTCTCATCAGGTCCATGCTAGTCTCCCACAGTGATATATCATCAACCTCCTTCTCCTTATTTCCACTGCAGACCTGCAACATGTTCTGCCAACACATACCAACATCATGGTATCAATTCACTATTTACACACAGAGTAGTTATACATAACTAATTATTTAGTCACTCATTTTCTAGTCCTCTCAATGTATCAATGCTACAATACAAACTACCATTCTACAGAAAATACCCTGACATTGATAAATTCAATAAATAGCATGTCCAATAGGCTATTGGGGAAGAAATAGAGGCACAAACAACTGCAGATACTGTAATCTGGAGCAAAAAACAAACAGCTGGAGGAACTCAGCAGGTCAGGCAGTGTCTGTGGAGGGAAATGGACTGTCGATGTTTCAGCTTGAAACCCTTCATCAGTCCAGATGAATGCTCTTGAGCCAAAACATCGACTGTCCATTTCCCTTCACCAATGGTGTCTGACCTGCTGAGTTCCTCCAGCTGTTTATTGTTTTGCTTTTGGAGAAGAAATGTATTGTCTCCTGTACCACCGTGTGACTTTCACTATACTTGACTATGAGTGAAGTATAAGATATGCCTTTCTCAGTATCACCAAGTTTCATAAAACCAATGATAATTTCTGATTCAATTTTATTGTAATGCTTGTCTCTATCCACACTCTGTTCAACATCACAACTCTTGTTTCACCTCCCCATGGACACTGAGCCTTTCCTTTTCTCTGCTGATTCGTTCATGGTTAGGAAGTTACTATCTCTAGTCCTTCCTATATGGATGGACTGCAGTGCAGGAAACTCAGCCCTCATGGTTGTTGGCCTCTCTTAACTAACATTGGCTCCACCGTGCCAAGCCAACAGCAGTCAGTGCAGGCCTGGGGTAACATCATGCATGGGATCTTCAGACTCGTGGCAGCACAATCTCACCTCATGGTATCCTGCTCAATCTGAGCCTGGTTCAGGTTTTGCAACTCCATAATCTGAAGTCTGGTAGGCACTGGGCCCTTTTCTAACACTCACACAGGCTCATCCACCACAGCAACACCATCAGCCCTGAACAAAATGTTTTCACTGCAACACCCAGATCAGGCTTATTACCATCCATCTTCAGAATGGATTCCAACAATGGCACAACTTAACACTGCTGTGAACTGTCTGTCTTATACCCTCAAAACAAATCACAAGAGTCCCCTTCCAAACTGCTTGCCGCTGGTGACTGTGAACACCCACACCACTCAAAATCAGCAAGATCACTGTCCCCACCGTACCATACACTCACGCTGCACATCAAGGACCATTCATTGCTTTAGGCCAACTCATCCTGGCCTGCAATTCCGGCTTTCTTGAGGCTGTGCCTACCTTGCTGACTCATCTACAGATGCTTCCAATGCCAACACCTTCCACCTGATCATCTCATTGACATTATTCTGCAGTGTTGGCTGCCTTAGAGTGAAACAGACATCTGCACAGCTCTCGCCAGCAGACTCTCAAGCACCCAACACTGCAAATGCCTGGGTGTTGAAAAACTTACATAATTCTCATGGGGCTTGACAGGGTATATGCTTTAACGTTTACCCTGGCCGGGGTATCTGGAGCTGGAGATGGCAGTCTCAAAATAAGGGCTTGGCCATTCAGGGCTGAGATGTGAAGAAATATCTTCATCCGGTGAATAGAGTCTCCTATCTCTGCCATAATTTCTTCCCAGGGTATACTTACTCTCACCTTCTCAAAAACTCGCGCTCACTAACTCTGCATTTTCCGTGATCACCCAATCAGAATGGCAGCTGGTGGTCTTTGTGTGATCACCTCTGTGGGTGTTAGACTTCTCAGGTGGTCAATAGTTTATTGGGCAATGCCATTGCCTCCAATAGCATGTGTAGCTCCAAGATCTTGTCGCTGTTTAATTCTTTGAAATACACAGTCCCTAAACTCAAGTGATTCAATCTAATCAATGCTGTGA
>JARFYF010000001.1:134134677-134148881 GCA_030265395.1 Rhina ancylostomus
AGGAACCTCACCACCCAGAATATGCCCTCTTCACATTACTACCATTGGGGAGGAGCTACAGGAGCCTGAAGACCCACACTCAGCATTTCAGAAACAGTTTCTTCCCCTCTGCCATCAGATTTCTGAATGGTCCATGAACACGACCTCATTATCCCCCTTTTGCCTTATTTAATTATTTTTGTAACTTGTAGTAATTCTCATCTCTTTATGTCTTGCACTGAACTGCTGCAGCAAATTTCATGACATGCATCACTGATAATAAACCTGATTCTGAATCACCAGATGTTACCAGTTAGCTGCAGCAAGTGATTAGGGAGGCAAATGGCACATTGGTCTTTATTGCAACAGGATTGGAGTTTAGAAATAGGAAGCATTGTTGCAATTATATAGGTGTGTTGGTGAGGCCACACCTGGAGTACTGTGCACAGTTTTGTTGTCCTTATGAGAAGATATACTGGCATTGGAGGCAATCCAAAAGAGAATCACCAGGCTAATTCCTGGGATGAGTGGATTGTCCTATCATGAACAACTAAGACATTGGACTTATTATTTGAAGTTCAGAAGGATGAGGGAAAATCATATTGAGACATAGGATCCCAAGGATGCATGACAAGGTAGATTCTCCAAGGTAACCCACACTCTTCCTGTGATGGGGTATTCTTGCTTCTACTTGGCAGCTCCTCCAAATAGTTCAGGTGTTGAGAAGGGTGATCTGAGTTGTGTGTTATTCCAATGTATATTCCTGTGTCAATCTGCTCAGACAAGAACCTTTCCAATGAAGTCAAGTCATTTTAAACATTTGAGGGGCTTGGAGCTTACACCAAGAGGAAAGAACAAAATGCTGGAGGAGCTCAATGGGTCGGCAGCATCTTCAGAGGGCAATAGGCAGTCAATATTTCAGGTTGACTCTTCATCTGGACTTCATCCAGTGCAGATGGAGGGTCTCAACCCAAAATGTTGACTGTCCATTCCCCTCCACAGATGCTGCCTGACCCAGTGAGTTCCTTGGTATTTTTTTTGCTCCAGATTCCAGCATCTGCAATCTCATGTCTAAGGTAAAGAACTTGCATTTGAGGAACCTAACAAGGTGCCAGCAGAGGTTAAAAATATCTCTTGTCATAAAGCTTGAGACAATATTACCAGAGAAAGTGAGGGAGAACTGCAATTTTCTGTTGCCTGAAGGAGGAAATTAAGTTTGCAACTGAGCTCATTGGCAAATCTTATCAAGCTCCTTTATTAACCTTGACTTTTTATTCACAGATTGACAGGATGTTATACCTTGGCCCAGCAGCACAATCCATTGTCTCCTTCCCTGACAGTGCACTGCACCATTCCTTTTACTTACACAGGAATCAGTGAACTGTCACTGGGATGAGAGAGGTCAGCAGCAAGAACACAGGCATAGGGCCAAGTGGTATTTCTGTGCTGCACATGAGCAGTGACTCACTGTACCAGAACACTGAGTGTCCAAGCCCCACTCCCGGGGGGGAGGTTGGGGGCAGAAAATTGCAGGCTAACCCTGCAGTGTAACGATAAGGTTCTGTTGCCCAGCGGAGGTGCCATTCATCCAATGAGATGTTAAACCAACATTCTTACAGCATGACGCCCTTAACAGCATTGATGTTCGGGGGGGATCTTGGGCCCCAAGTCCATAACTCACTGAAAATGGCCACACAAATAGATAGGGTGGGAAAGAAGGTGTATGGTATGCTTGCTTTCATTGGTTGGGGCACTGAGTATAAGAGTAAGGAAGTTGTGTTGCAGCTGTATAAAACCTTGGTTAGACTGCACTTTGAGTATTGTGTGTGGTTCTGGTTGCCCCAATACAGAAGGATGTGGAGGCTTTGGAAAATGTGCAGAAGAGCTTCACCAGGATACAACCTGGATTAGAGGGTATGAGCTATAAGGAGAGGTTGAACAAACTTAAGTCACTTTCTCTCAGTGTTGGAGGCAGCTGATGCAGGGCCTCGACCCAAAACATCGACCATCCCTCTGCCTCCACAGATGCTGCCTGACCTGCTGAGTTCCTCCAGCAACTTTTTTTTTGGAGGGATTCATTGCCATCAAGGAGCTGGTGCAGAGCTAGCTGGAGGCAGTGCTCCACTGGCCTTCCAGGTGGTTGGTGTCATTTGCTCTGCTGATTACAAAAGTGCATGACCTTTAAGTATTTATCCAATTGTAAAGTACTTTGGGGCATCCAACTGTCACTGAAGGTGCAAGTCTTGCTTTCCAAATTCTGTGTAATTCAAGGAGTGCTCCAGAAGTGGTCGCACCAATGCCTGGCTCACCTGAGGCTGACTTTATCTCCCTTACAATCAAGGCCTTCCTAATTACTTGCTGTACCTGACATTAACTGTATAGAGATACCCAGATCGTTTTGGGTGGCAGCACTCTGTAGTTCCCCTACAGTTAAATAATGTTCTTCTTGCAATTCTTTTTACAAAGGTGGATAATGCACATTTCCCCACATTATGCACCCCCCCCACAGCTAAATCTGTACCTACTTGCTTAACCATCTATATCCCTCTGCAGACTCTTCATGTTTTACTTCCCATCCATCTGTGTGCTATCAGATTTGGTTTCAGTACACTTGGTCCATTCTTCAACCTTATTAATGTACATGAAACTCCAATAATCTGGCACCCATGGGACTTCACTGGTGCCAGACCAGCAGATATTCTGGTCCATTTCTCCTATTTATACCCAGACTCACTATTATTTCACTCTTCTTTCCATGTTACACACTCGTATAATAAATACCCAGTGAACCTGGTGAGTTTAAAGGGAGCAGGAAATGTACAAGAACTCTGGAGGCTGGATCCAGCCCATGTTCCTGATCCATGGTGTTCCGGACCCCATCCCTGGCTCCAGAGATCCACAATCTGGCCCCCAGCTACACTCCAGATCCCTGACTCTGGCCACACATCCTGCTTACACTCTGGGCCCACAGCTCACATTCTAGACAACTGAATGGGCTGAATGCTGAACCATTGGGATTTCCCAACCATCCAGATCATCTGAGTTTCACTGTGGATGACAAATGGTCGCGTCCCAGCACCGATTTCTGGCATGTCCACCTGGAGCCGAGCCATTTATCCCGACTCTCATACTCCCAACACCATGTGGTGTAATCTCGTACAGCAGCCTTTTTACTGGGCTGTTGAACCATAGAAACATAAATGGACCCTTTCAGCCCACCTTGTCCGTGCCTGTCTATGCCGGTCCCATTTGCTGCACAGGGCCCATACCCCTCTCTGCCTTTCCGATCCACGTACCTGTCCCTCTGCCTTTTAAATGTGGCATTTAAACTGGCAGCTTGTTCCAGATAATCACCACTCTGTGTGAAACTTACCCATCAGATCCCCTTAAATTTCTCTCCTCTTGTATTAAACCTGTGCCCATTAATTTTAGACTCCCTTGCCCTGGGAAAACTTAAAGAACTCTTCTTAAAAAAAATTGTCAAGCACAACTTTAAAACCATGTAGATTCTGCTTGCTTGTAACATTTTGAAATATCCTGCTACTGCTTTTTTAATAATGGATTTCAGCATTTTCCCAGTGACAGGTATTCAGCTAACTAGCCTGATTTCTGTCTCTCTCCTTTCTTGAACATAAGCAGTTTTCTATTCCATGGGGACCCATTCAGAATCCAGAGAACTCTGGAAGATCACAGGCACAGCTAATGCATCCACTATCTCTGCAGACACTTCTCTTATAGCCCTGGAAGACATGCAATCAGATCTAGGGAACCTATGAATCTTTGGCCCCATTAGTTTAGCTTGTGCTTGTCTCTAGTGATAATTGTTTTTAAGTTCCTTCCTCCTTGCTTTCTTCCTTCCTTTTACTATTGCTATGCTTTTAGTGTTTCCTATGTATTCAGAGTATTTACCATTTCTTTATTTTTCATTATTAAGTTCCAGGTCTCATCCTCAAGTAACCAAGGTAGACTTTATGTGCAATACTTTTCAATGTACTTGCAGAAGCTGCTGTGCTTAAGGTTTGTACTTAGTCATATAACACAGAAGCAGGCCCTTGGAGTTTGTGCCAATCACCAAGCACCCATTTTATTTTCTCCCTTTTCTCATCTTCCCCCAGATTCTACCACTCATCCACACACTAGGGATAAATTACAGCGGCCAATTAAACCACCAGTAACATGTTGGGAGGAAACCTAAGCACAGTAGGAAACCCACACGGTCACAGGGAGAATGTGCAAATTCTACCTGGACAGCATTGGAAGTCAGGATTGAACTCTGGTCTCTGGAGCTGGAAGGCAGCAACTCTACTAGCTGCGCCACTGTGACAACCTACATGCGTCCTGCTAGTTTTCCCTTATAATTTATTTTCTCCCTGTCCTTTGCTGGTTTCTAAAATGTTCCCAATGTTCTGATCAAACACTAATCTCATGAACATCATGCACCTCTCCTTAACTTCATTAGTTAGCCACAGATGGATTATCTTTCTCATAGATTTTATTTCTCAATAGGATATTCCTTTGTTGAGAATAATGAAGAAGTTCTTTAAATGTCTGCTACTGCATATCTATAGTCTTACCCATTAATTGATTTTCCCAGTCCACTGTAGCCACACAGCCTTCATACCTTTGTAATTGTGTTTATTTAAGTTTAAGACTCAAATTTCAGAGCTGAGATTCTCACCATGAAACTGAATTTGAAATTCTGTCATGTTCTGATTGTTCTTCTCCAGTGAATCCTTTACAGTGAGGTCATTAATCCCGTTTCACTACTCATAACCAGATCTAAAGTAGACTGTTCCCTGGTAGATTTCGCAATGTATTGTTTGAAGAAATTGTCCCAACTACACTCCTTGGTAAAAGATCCCTGGGCACTATTTCAAAGGAAACATCATGGATAATTCTTCTGCTCCAGGCCAATATTTATCTTCTTTCTACATAATTAAAAGCAGATTATCTGATCATTATTAGACCTTGCTGTGCACAGATTGGCTGCCTCATCTCCTGTTACAACCATGACTACACTTCAAAAGTTCTTCATTAGTTGGAAAGTGCTTGGGGACATACAGAGGCTGTCAATGTCTGCCTGTGCCTGACTTTGGTTGGGATCTGCCTTGTAATTTACTGATGGCAATCAAATGCGGTGTGTGTACTGCCCATCTTTGGCTGATATCTGCTATGAAAGACCGAGAGACACAGACACTCAGTTGGTTTGATTACATTTTTTGACTGCAGTGCTTCATTTGACAGCAGTCTTGCTTCTGGGTTTGATGGCTCCACACATCAGTACAGAAACCAGGCAATCACTTCAGTCCATCACTGAAGAGATGCTACATTGTTGGAGGTGCCATTAATCAGCTGAGCCATCAAACTGATGTTCCATCTGTCTATTGTGCTGCAAGCTAAAGACTGATTGGTGCAGGTCAGCTAACTAGAATGGCCACATTCTGCAAATTAAAGAGGATTGCTCAATGAGAATTTGGCCGGAAGCCATGAGGAGGAATTGGAAGCCTGTGGAAGGTGCTCATTTCTGATATCACAGTGGAATTTGATTCCATTAGAGGCACAGCTGATGGAGCTGCTGCCTCACAGCTCCAGTGACCTGAGTTCAATCCCAACCTCTGGTGCTGTCTGTGTGGAGTTTGCACATATTCCCAGTTACCCCGTCAGTTCTTCCCCAGTTGCCAACCACGTGACAATGTGCCACCACGTGGCAGGTTGATATGTCAATCGGCTGTTGTACCTTGCCCTTGGTGTGTAGATGTATGGTGGAATCTGTGAGGAGTTGGGAATGTGGACAGAATAAAATGGGATTAGGCCAGGATTAGTGTAAACGTGTGTTCAATGGGTGGCATGGATTTGATGGTCTGAAGGGCCTGTTTCTATGTTATAGAAATCTAGTGATCTCCTGTGTTGTTTCGGGAATGCTGATGAAACGTGTCTGGTGCTATTAAGATGAATCATTCCACTCTCTTTTGGAAGAGAGACGGACCATGAAACATTACTGCTCCAGACACTGGGCACCATCCTGTTTCGTGGGCTTGACCTCATCAAGTGACCAGGACAGACAGAAACATTCCTTTTCCCAGATGCTTTGAGATGAATTCTGTGCCTTTTTCTTCAGCTCTGCTTCTACATGATAACATGAGGAACAGAAGTAGAGTTGGCCAGATGACCCACCCTGCCTGCTCTGCCAATCAACAAGATCATGGTGACCCAGTCTTGATTGTGTCAACTCTCTGTTGGATTACTGTTCCCCTGCCCCTGGAGAACTCACAGGCATGGTCATTGATGCCATGCTGTTGTTAATATAGAGGTAGACATATTGTGACCGGGCCCTGTCTCCACATTGGACACTCCCAGACATGCCCAAAGGACTGGAATCACTTGGTAGCAGCTTGCGGTGAGCACTTGTGGCTGCAGTGGGCAGGTAGGTCATTGCAGTTACAGAGCAACACCCATATTAATCTGTGGGCCAGATTCATTAATTCCCACTAGAGTGTAGACCACATGCAAGTTTTACCATCATTTAGTATCAAAATCTATCATCGCTACTGGGAGCACTAGATTCACTGCATTCATTAGTCTTGCTCTCTTGCTCTCGACAGTTATCAACCCCTTTCTCCTCCTCCAGTACTTTCCTCCATCTTTGATGCTCCCCCTTTCTCCTGTCACTTGCTTGGGTTTTGAAGTTTTCCTTTTTTTTCCCCTCAGTGTTGCACTCCTATAGTCAGGACCTGGCCCTGGCATGAGCATGAAGTACCCAACCATCAGCACCTTGTAGTGGGAGCTGAGCCTTGACAACCAGAGTTCCCTTGCTGTGCTCTCCAATGTTGGCCAATGGTGCAGAGTTGGCCCATAGGCTTTGATACAGGACAGGGCTGTTCCAATGGGTAGGAAGGTCCCAGCTGGAGAAACTGGGGCATTACCAGAGGTGCAGGAAAGGCAACCTAAGCCTAAACCTTTTTACAGAGATGTACAATGCAGGAACAGGCCCTTTGGCTCACCAGGTCTGCACCAACCTTCAGCCACCCATTTAGACCAACCCACATTAGTCCCTTTTTTTCACCCTCCCCACATTCCTATCAACTCCCCCCATTCCCCCTCCCCAAATTCTACCACTCACCAGGGCAATCTACAGTGGCCATTTAACCAATTTATGTGTCTTTGGGATATAGCAGGAAACCCATGTGGTCACAGGGAGAACATGCAAACTCTACATAGAAGACACCCGAAGACAAGATTGAACCCAGGTCTCTGGCACTGTGAGGCAGTGGTTCTACCAGTTGTGCCACTGATTGTTGTACCACTTTTGAGGGAATACATTACTCCCTCCCTACTTACAGATGCCAGTGTTATTGGAGATTGTGGAGCCAAAAACAAATATCGTGCCCAATATTGACTCCATGGATGGTTTTGGTAAACCTTTAATTGACTCTTATGGTGTGGCATTCAGAATTGTACCCAATTCTCCAGATGGGATTTCAAAAATATTAAGCAGGCAGCCGTGAGGGAACTGGTCAGGATAACATGGGGTATGGAAGCACTGGGGTTCCTGCAACATTGTTCCTTGAGTCGCTCTTGAAGGGAGACTTTGGGACATGGATGTTTCTCAATGTGCGTTTGGAGAGTTGCTGGCCAGCCACAGTAATCTTGTAACCATGTCTCCTCCTTCAAGATTCTCCCATTAATGGAAACATCTATCCTGTCGTGGTCCTGAAGGCTCTATATGTTTCAACGAGACAATGAGTTGACCCTTCGTTCTTCTAAACCTCAAACTGTATGGATCCAATTTCTTTATCTCCTTTGCTAGGACAATCCTCTTATTCCAGGAATTAGTCCACTGAATCTCTGACTGCCTCCAATGCCAATATATCCTTTCTTGAATGAGAGGACTATAACTGTGCACACCACTCTGGTTGTGGCCTCAGGAGTACCTAGTACAATTGTAACAATACTTCCCTACCTCTAAACTCCAACCCTCTTGCAATAAAGGCCAATATGCCATTGCCTTCCGAACCATTTGCTGCAGCTAATCTTTGGTGATTTGTGCTCAAAGCCACTTAGATCCCTCTGTACTTCACTCATCTGTGTTCTTTCTCCAAGGTCAATTAGGGTTGGGTTAGAATGTGGTCTTACTTATGATGCCTCACTTCATGAAGGAAAATTAGATGAGAAAATTGGCCTCATTCTCCCATAAGTTTCCTTGTGATGGTCACCTTGTTGCTGCTGGGAGCTGTTTTATATGATGCACTTTCTGGTTGTAGCTTAGGCAGGCTGCAGTGAATCCATGCCAGCATCTTGCACACTCAGTCCCAGATCCATTCCTCCTAGCAGCCACCAGAGCAAGTCCTACCACTACTCTCTCCTCATTACATTACTCCCAGTGTTGTTATGCCAACAGTGCTGGAGCTTCCAAAGTCTATGGAGAACTATATACTATTTCACACAATGCCATGAGGAGTGGCACTGGGACAAACTGTGAGGGGGAAAAAATGGAAACTCAAAGTGAAGCAAAATTATTTATTGTGTTTCAGAAGCTCAAAGCTTAAATCAGAAAATCTAAACTTTTTGTCCCAACCCTGAGCTCCTGCTGGTCCTGATCACTCACTGCCCTGTGCTTGCTGGATTAATTGACCCCTGGCAAGTCTTGATCTTTGTATTGCTTAACTTTATCTTCTAATTCTCCATGGTCTTGTCCTCCCCCTCTCTGCAGCTTCTCTCAGCCCTACGACTTCCATTTCTCTGGATTTAGCTTAGGTGGGCACCTTGGTCAGCATGGACGACTTGGGCTGAAGGGCCTGCTTCCATGCTGTATTACTCTGGGACCACACTCACCCAGTTTTGGCCTCCAGGCAGTTCCCTATTTCACAATGGTGGCTCTGTCTTCAGCTACCATTGCTTTGGGAGCATCCAGCCTAATCCTCTTTCCTCCTTTTAGACTCTTCTTAAAACCCACCACTGCTCTGCCTTTGGGCCATCTCAGTTAATATTTCTCTGTGGCCCTGTGTTTGGAAACATGACGGTGAAGTGCCGTGGGATGACAAAGCAGCTATATAAATCAGTGTTATTCACGCTACAACCTGGTCAGTGCGGTGACTGTGTAACACCTCCAAGGAGTAAGGAGTAGTAGGATCTGCATTCTGGAAACATCGAGCCCAATTACATGGACGTGGAGAGCAGGCGGGCACTGATATCCAAGTGGGTCTCAAGCACTGTGCTGGGGCTGTGTCCTGAACTGGTACATTATAGGTGCGCAGGCATCAAGAGCAGGTAATGGAGAGAAACCCTTCATTACTGACGCTCGTAGTGTTGGCGTTTAATTGGTTACTGTGTGGGTGGTCCTGTTTAATTCCAACAAGGGCTTTGCATCCAGTTTTCAAGAGCAAAAGATAATGGATGATTACCAAATTACGACTTAAAACAAGTAATGAACCGTCTGCACTGTGCCATCACACTACTTACACTGCAATTGAAATCATTCTGGACCATGAATGTTTCAAATCCAGCCCACTTGACTGTGGTTGGAGTGGTGCGTAGGCTCCAGCAGCACGATCTCTTGCTTGTATCACACACTCTACCCAATTTGTTTTAGTCCTGGATCATTCTGACTCTGATGTTTGCCATTCTGTCCAATTTCAATGCTCAACAGTGTGTGGTCTGAAGAGAAAGAAGGGCAAGAAAGACAAAAAGTCAGCATGCAGAATGAGGAGTGCTGCATTAACACTGGGACTGTGTTACACGAGGAAACCAGTAATGTACAAGGCAGTATCTTAGCTGAAGAAATCAATTGCCAGCATAGTTTATTGCTCCAGATTCCAGCACCTATCTGCTGGAAGAACTCAACAGGTTGGGCAGCATTTGTGGGACAAAAGGAATATACAGGGTTTACAGTCCTGGTGCAGGGTTTCGACTTGAAACGTCGACAATTCCTTTCCTCCCACAGATGCTGCTCAACCCACTGAGTTCCTCAAGCAGAATGCCCAACACATGTCGTAGAGAAACAGCCATGATGCAGATAGGTCATACAAAACCTTATTTTACAGCTTCTGATATTATTTGATAAAACCTAAGCATTGGGATTAGGGATTGAGAAACAGTGGACCTCTGATATGTGACTGGGGGGTGATAGCATTGTTGCAGAAGGAGATGTGCTGGGGAAACTGAAGACCCTCGCTACCTGCTGGGAGAAACGGCAAGCCCTGGGTATGTGATGGTAGGGAAGAGGAGGATCAGTGAAACCCAGCTGTTTTAGCAGGAGTTACAGATCCAGAGAATAAAGCCCTCTCTGCCATCAAGTTATCTCAGTGCTAATGGGGCACAGGGATATAAATTGGAGGCAGTCTTTGATTACTATTCAAATAGATTTGAATAATTAAAGTAAGTTAGATTAAAAATGTACTTCAACAAATAGGAAGTAAGTAAATGTAATTAAAACCAAATTAAAATACTCAGATTTAGTTAAAAGCATAAAGTAAAATAATTCAAGGACTAACCTTCTTCCATAGGGTGGGTGACACCATTTAAGTTAATGGGGTTATCTACATTCTCCTGCCCTCTGTGGCATAAAGCTGAGGGGTCAGGTGTGAAGTGCGCCTGGACTTTCTCTCCAGCGACTCATCCTCTGCTCAGTAACAAGTCCAGTGGTGGAGTGAAATCTCCAGTGCTCTGGCGTATGACCCCTCAGCTACGGAACGGCTGGCTGTCGGTCAGCTTGATTCAGAATATTGCTCCGATTGCTCTGCATGCACCTAACGTGAAAACAAGTGCAGGTGGGGTGATAGCCAAAATTACATTGAGAGGTACTTGGATCCAAGCAGATCTATCCTTTGCCTGCAGCTGTCGAGTGAACATTTTAATGAGGTGACTTTAGTGCCACCTCCTTCAATCAGTCCTTCAGACCATCCTCAGTGTGGAGCTATCCCTTTGCACCAATCATTAGCACCCAGTTTGATGCTTTTGCCAAATCCTGTACCCCTCAAATACGCGAGGAGTTACTGTCATGTTCAGGCCACTGGGAGAGACTAAGGTGACTATTCATTGCTGCCAGCAGCAGTTTTAATTGAGGGATACTGGAGAGAGACAATGTCAAATGTTTCTCATCCAGAAAGTATAGAGATGATCTAAAGTATGGCCCCATCTTTATTTAATATTATTGAACCAACTTTACTGGCCAGCATTCAGTTTCCCTTTCTGAATGAGATTGCAGAGTCCTGTATCTATTTGTCTGCACCCATCACCCTTTAAACAATTATTGAGCTGGTGTATAATCTACTGTGAATGCAGTCACACAACAGTAACAAAGGCAGGATTTCCTTTGGCTTGAAATGTGAGGTAGGTGGGTAAAGTGGCCACTAATATCACAGCAGATACAGCAGTTTTGCTTCGACTGTGAGAAGAACAGCCCCATAGCTTCAGTGTGTAAGGTTGGATGTAGCTGATACACTGAAGACCTGGTCTTCAGAACCAGCTTTTCCAGGATCATTGCAACACAGGCACCTACCCGACAATGTGAAAAGTTTCCCTGACTCACAAAAAGAGGGACAAATCCAATCCAGCTAATTACCACCCTGCCACTCTACTCTCAATTATCAGCTAAGTGATGGAAACTGCTGTCTACAGGGCTACTGTAGTCACTCACCAATAACCTGGTCACCAAAGCCCAGGTTGGGTTTTGCCAGGAACACCTGACTCCAGACCTCATCAGAGCTTTGATCCAAAAGTGGATCAGCCATGATCGTATTCAGTGGCGGAGTGTTCTCATGGGCAGTTCGTAAGATCTGGGATGGAAAGACCCTATCTTACCATCCAAACATGTGCCTGAGTCACTACAGCCACTTAACTGTTAACTGTTATTACTGTTTTAATATGGAATCCTTCTGTGTCAGTTCTCCCATTATGACAGGGAAACCATCCTCTGCTGTTTGTAAACTGCATGTTGCATATTCTACACTTGCGTAAGTATTTTTATAAGATAATCTCAATAATGCATCGGGGGGGCTGAGTGACCTACTCCTGCTTCTAATTCCTATGTCCGTCCGTTCCTTATCTGCAGTTAACTGTGCATACGCATGAGACAGGACTGTTGTGGTAAATACAGCACAGGCAACATGGGCGAGGAGTATTCTTCATGTCAACAGCTCAGATGAGGGCTGCCTTATAATCCCCACATGGCCAGGCAGTCCTACTTGCTTTGAGCCACTGCTCCAATAGACTGTTGTTCGAGTTTGTTCAAGCCATATGATGCGGCCCTGAATCGAGAACAGCTCATAACATCTGTGATGGAAAGATCTTCTCATCCAATGTGCGCCATAAATCAGTACGGCCACTTAATATATACCACCAGGCTCAAGGACAGCTTCCGTCCTGTTGTTGTAAGACTCTTGAACAGACCGCTCGCACATTGGTTGCAAGCAACCAGTCTGTTTCCCCCATAGACTCCTACTGCATGTAAGGTGGTTGTTGGGTCCAGTAATAGCTGAGGTGGTGCCTTGAGTTATTGAGCATCAAAGACCAAATACCACAGTCTTAAATAAAAACAGAAAGTGATCAAACCTCTGACCAGGTTAGGCAGCATCTGTGGGGAAAGAAATCAGTGTGAGTGTTTCAAGTTGTTGACCCTGGGTCAGAAGTGGAAGAGGTGAGGGAAGTGACGTGCAGAGGCAGGCCGACGGGAGGAAGGAATGAATGGGGAAGGTTGCTGTGTTTGCACTCGTCCATCATTCGCCTGCGGACCTTGGCTCTCCAAGTAGTTACTCAATTCTTGTACGTGGCCAAGAATGGGGTAAATATTTGGAAGTTTGTAAAGTGTATCTGCCTCACCAAAGCCCTTGGCATCAGGAGATCATTCCAGATTGTAACCGCTAACAATGTTAAAAGTCCTGACCTGATTCTCAATATTAGAGACAGGGAGCCACCCATGGTGCAGAGACAAACCACAATAAAGATGAGTTTAAGGTCACATGGGAATAATTGGGAGGGGCCGACATGGGAAGTCTTCTTGCTTTTTTGTGATCACTGCACATACTGACATGCACAAGAGCACAAGCACACAATATGCTCATCTATGCCATGGATTCGGAGACAGAAATGCATCACAGACACAGATGTACACAAGGAGACGGTCACTCACCCTGGCACAGACACATGACTAGGTACACAGATAGTCACATGCACAGACACACACACAGAATGTGTGCATGTATATTTGTGGCACAGTGGCACAGCCAGTGGAGCTGCTGCCTCACCGCACCAGAGACCCAGGTTCAATCGTGATCTTGGGTGCTGTCTGTGTGGAGTTTGCAAGTTCTCCCATGAGTTTCCTCGGGGTGCTCCAGTTTCCTCCCACATCCAAAGATGTGCGGCTCAGTAGGTTAATTAGCCACTGTAAATTGATCCCAGTGTGTAGACGAGTGGCAGAATTTGGAGAGAGTTGATGAGAGTTTGAGGAGAATAAAACTTTATGATTAATGTCGCATTACTGTAAACGGTTGGTTAAAGTTCAGCATGGACTCGTTGGGCTGAAGGGCCTGTTTCCCTGTTGTGTCTCCCTCTGACTCCGTGTGACAGACAGATGAAGACTCGGGTGCGTGCTCACAGATTCACTCTCTCTCTCTCTCTTCCTCAGGCCCATTACTGCTGTATTCTTCCCTGCCAACATTTCTCTTGTGTGATGTGATGAGATTACAGAGAATTTTTTTTCTCTAATGGCTTTGGTAATTCAGTCTTTATCTACTTGTGTACCATTAATGAAACCAATGCTGTACTGCTGCTGATAGACTCAATCATTCTCCCCCTGTCTTCCTGCTCTCCCCAGAGTGACTGCTCGAGTGACAGTGACAGCGAGGACAACTTCATAATGATCCCTCCACGTGACCATCTGGGCCTGGCCATCTTCTCCATGCTGTGTTGCTTCTGGCCTCTTGGCATTGCTGCTTTCTACTTCTCACAAGGGGTAAGACTCATCATGTTCTCATTTGACTCTAGAACACCCTGACCTATCTTTGGGGATTTGTGTGTGTGTGTGCGTGTGTGTCTGTCTGTGTGAGAATAGATTGCGTGTGTGTGTGTAAAAGAACAAGTCTGTGTGCGCCAGTATATATATGTGTGTGTTTGTGTGTGTGTCTGTCTGTCTGTGTGAGAATAGGTGTCTGTCTGTGTGAGAATAGGTGTCTGCCTGTGTGAGAATAGGTGTCTGCCTGTGTGAGAATAGGTGTCTGCCTGTGTGAGAA
>JARFYF010000001.1:134784350-134795391 GCA_030265395.1 Rhina ancylostomus
TTTCTCTTCTTCCCCCACAACTCAGACAGAAGATACAAAAGCCTGAAAGCACATACCACCAGGCTCAAGAACAGCTTCTATCCTGCTGTTATAAGATTATTGAACAGTCCCCTAGTATGGCAAGATGGACTTGAGCTCACAGTTTACCTTGTTATGGCCTTGCACCTTATGGTCTGTCTGCACTTTCTCTGTAACTGTAACACTTTATTCTGCATTCTATTATTGTTTTACCATGTACTATCTCAATGCATTGTTGGAATGCATGCAAAACAAGTTTTTCACTGTACCTAATAAATAATAAACTAATTTACCATATGGAGAAATAATTTCTATCTTGGAGAGATTACAATATGGTAGTTTAGAGGATTCAGGCAATTTACAAAAAAAATGTTGTATTTTCATTTTTGAATTATATCAGGCATCAAAAAAACTGTTCCGATTGAGATGAGTTTGCACTGGCCATGGTCAGATAAGGTTTGGGTCTGGATCTGATTTTGATGTTACACTTGGACAAACCTCTACATGAAACCTTCAAGCAGGGTGAATGAAGTGGACCACAGCCACTTTCCTACCACAGGTTTAGAAAGTACAGCCAGAAGATTAGATATGGCTTTCTACAGCCATGACAAGGAAGTAACAGGGTTAAATGGATCAGAGAATTAAATGCTTGGCTTAAAGACCGAGGTTAAAGGATGGGTTTCAATTCATGGGACAGTGGCACTAGATTGGGGGAAAAGAGTGAAAACTTCCTTTCAGCTGGGCTCCATCTCAACCAACAAGGCCAGTGTCATGAATTTGGTAACCATGGCTATTGTCTGGGCTTTAATCTAACATGAGAAAGCAAAGTTCAGGTGAAGGAAAGAAAGATTACAGAAAAAGGAAAAGGTTACAGAGAAAAATATCAGATTAGGTTAAGACTGGAATGGGTAGAGAGTTTAACAGTAAACAAAATCAATTTGAAGAAAAATAGTAAAGGGTTAAAATTACAGGTAGTGTACCTTGATGTACAAAGCATTAATGACAAAAAAAAAGACAACTTGAGACAATAGGGTTGATCCCATAGTTTTGTAGAGGTGTGGAAAAGTTAGGAATTAAATATTCTTGGGTGTATAATATTTAGAAAGGAAGTCAAAATGGAAAAAAGATGGGATAGCCCAAAAATTAAGGATGACACAATGGCAACTGAGTTGAATGATCATGGTCCCAGAAGAACCAGCAGTAAAATCAAGAAGAGGTAAATATGGGTGAAGTTTAGATATAACAAAGGACAAACAAGCAGCTCTTACTGGAGTGAAGTATTTTGAATGAGAAATATACAGAATGCATTCCAGCTTTCCACCAGAAAAAACAGGGTACAGATGACATTAGACAGCAAGATTAATTAATAATTTCATAATAAGAGATCTTTTTGGGTAAAGTGATGACAATTTGATAAAATTTTGTTTACAGTTTGAGAGAGTGCGCAGTCAGAAATTAGAGTCTCAGATTTAAAGCCAATTACATTAGTATGAAGGGTGCACTGGCTAAAGTAGATTGAGAAATAAGAACAAAAGCTTTTTCCAGTCAATAAATAATGGTAAGTATTTAAAGAAATGTTTCTAAAGATATGCCCATTATATTGAGAAATAAAAATGCCACAGGCAAAGTGATTCATTAATAGGTAACTAAGATGGTTAAAGGCAGTATTAGATAAAAAGGAATTTAAAATGTAGCTAAGAATTTTAAAGCTTTTAGCAATGACCAACAATTGACAAAAGAAAAAGATACATAAAAAGAAAAAAGAAACGAGATTAAGGGAGTAAATTAGCAAGTAGTAAGAACTTCTACAACTACAAAATAAAAATGAAGCAGCAAATGTAAATGTGGGTGGCATATTCACAATGCCCAGAGATGTTATTATGGGGATAAAAAAAATTAAATATTTTGTACACCTTCTCTTCAAAAGAGACAGTAAATATGGCAGCAGTGGAAGACTAACAAAGACTGGGGAACAAAGTCATTAATGTCAATCATGAGAAAGCACTAAAGAAACTGTGGCTAAAACTGGGCAGAAACCCTAGGCCAGGCAGCATGCAGCATGCAGCACATTAGTTCTAGAGTCAATGAGTCTATGCCAACGATCAAGCACCTATTTACTCTAATCCCATTTTTTTTCTTTCCACATTTTCAACAATTCCCCTGCAAATTAGGGGTAATTTACAGAGGCCAATTAGCCAACAGCATCTTTGGATTTTTGGGAGCAAACTGGACGAAACCCACAAATCTCATGGAATATTTTTACGTAAAGAGCTGTCGGACTAGAAAAGGAAGAAGCAGTAACTGCGGTATATTTGGACATCTAAGCTTTTGATGGGGTCCTATGTAAGAAGTTAGTAGATGGGACAGGGATTAGACTTAGAGCCAGCTACATCTACACCTTTTTTGAGCATGCACAAGAGCACAATAAATGGAAACAAGAATAGGCCATACTGCCCCTAAAGCCTGCACAACCATCCTGCAATATCATAACTGAACTGGCATGGAGACCAAAACTGCACACACTACTCTAAATGAGATCTGACCCAAGAATGATCAGGTCCCATTAATTGCTATAGGATGGTGAGTGAGGTATCCAATCCCAATGCCTTAATCTGCCTGAAATACAACTGGATTTTGCTGATGTAACCTTGGACAATAAGTTCATTACCCATTTATCATTCAGATACAGTAGAGCAATGATTCAGTTACTGGACTAGTATCCAGAGTTCTAAACCATTAGGACATACGAAAAAGTAGCAGTATGTCATTAGATCCTCTTGCCTGTCCACCATTCAATAAGACCAGGCAAGAGGGTCTAACGGCATACTCCTATTTTTACCGCAATATCATTTTCCTGCACTAATCCCATGTCCCTCAATTCCTTTAATGTGCAAAAGTCAAACCATATGTGTCCTGAATACACTCAGTGGCTGAATCTCCACAGGCACATGTAGCACATTCCAAAGGTCCGTCATCATCTGTGTGAAGTTTCTTCTCACCTCTGCCTTGAAGGGCTAAAATTCACATGTGCATATCCTTCCATGGCACCTGGGGAACTTAAATTCAAGTGATTAAATAGAAGGCCGGTATCGATAATGGTGAACACGAAACCATCAGATTACTGGAAAAACCTACAAGGTTCACTTAGGGAAGGAAATCTGATATGCTTACCTGATCTGGCCCACATGATTCCAGACCCAACTTCAAACTACCTTCTCACTTCAGGGAAAATAGGGATGGACAACAAATGTTATCCTTGTCAGTGACATCCACACCCTGTTGCCCATACACTTTCCAACCATGTTGGGTGAAATAGGAGAAAACAGGGCAAAAAGAACACACAAAATAAAAACAAATATGCTTTGGTATGTGTGATGCAGCAGAACTTGTCTTTTTTTGCATAATGTGATTAAAATCTAAAGCTATACAGTGGGTGCACAGCCACTCTTTCAAAATTTCCACCAGCACTGAACAGGTTAAGTAGCAATGCAGAAAGAGGCAGCACCCATTATGTAGGTAAAATGCCATTTTGAGATGTTACAGAGCGTAATCTTTACTTAATGGATTTAAAGGCCATTCTATTTGGGCTGATCCCGCAGGGTGTGCACCGTGCAGAGGAAAAGACAGCCCCTTCCTCTCCCTTGCCACCTGTATCTGATGTTTGTGTTCAGGATTCAATTACACCATTATTGATACCTCACAAGGATATTTAAAATGCAGACGTGGAGCCTGATTTCCCATGGGCCTGCTCATCTTTATTTCAATGCCAGCGTCCCTAGGTGAATTCCTAAGGCGTCCATATTAATAGGTCTTCAGTCTGGATTCATTCATTAAACACTCTGCAAGGTTTATGATGCTATGATTATTAGCCGACAAGTCCTTGAATCTCAATTTACTTATGCAAATGCGAGTTTTCTCCTTGAATTGCCTGAAAAAAATACTACAGACTGATCCAGTAAACTCACAAGCTGTAAAAGAACTAAAAAGGCTTTAATTTATTGCTCCAGCCAACTAACTACCTGCAACCTGACCCAAGAAATAAAAAGCTACCACTTATTAACTATAGATTTGATTTGATTTTATACTTGCACAAGAACAGTGTTTTTCTTGTCAGTGTGAACAGAGCATTCAAAATATCTAAAGATTACAATGTTCAATATTTTTGGGAAGCAAGTATTTTCATTGCAAGGGAAGTAGTAATTTAAGCGCATAGATAGGACAAATTTACCAGAAAGATTGCACACAGTAGTTGAGGGGTTCGCTTAATTTACAGATAAACCACTGGATACCTCAGATCCGGTTACAAGCCATAATCTAATCAAGGAATTTAGCTGACTGCTGTGAAAGAATGATTGTGTACCTGGGAATGAATAGAGGTGGTCCACAATTAATCATATCTGTGTTGCTGTTACAATGCAACAATGTTAATATAAAGTTAAAAGACCCTAACCCCAAATATAGACCCAATGCTTACTCTCTTTTCCCCACACAATTACACTTAAGGTCACTGATGTGTACTTCACAACGTAACATCAATCTTTTATTTGCTACCATTGGCTCTTGATGAACTCCATGCCACTAATGTGCAAGAATGTTCCACCACAAAGGGCTTTCATAACTCCTACAAGCTTACAGCTGATCATTGGAAATTATTACTACTAGGAAATTATATAATTATTAATAAAATTACAAACATCATGTACTGATTTCCATACATAATGGGGCTGGTTGGAGATTGTTAGGCAACAGAATGTGGATTTCACTGACAAGGCCAACATTTAGTGTCCATCTCTATATTGCCACTTTTCAATGACATTGGTAGTTTTCAATCCCACCATTAGCACAAAAGCAGTGATGCGCAACTACTTCACCAGGGAGAACCACAATTACAATCAGTAAAAATAAAGTAGAGAGCCACTCAAGCAAATGTTTAAGTCCCAAATCTCCCAAGAAACCCTCAGTGGTATTCCTACTGTACTTGGGCATTTGGTTCCTCACAAATTTCAATGGTGGTGCACCAGCTTCCTGGAAAACCAACCGACTAAACCTGTGCCAGGTTATAGGTGGCGCAGATTTAACTTCTCTTTCACATCAATAAAGAGCAATGGTTCCAAGGGAGATGAGTAAATTTAGTAATTTACTTTTCTCATTATAAGGAGTTGAGCAAAAAGAAATTGCTGAGTACATTTACATATTTTTCATTGCTTCCCACTGTTTGACGTGTTAATTTTATTGTTTAAAAACATTTTTATCTTCTAATAATGTTATTTTTTTTATTATGTGGTTAAACATAAGTACTTTTTGCTTTTTTTTTGAATATTTGTGAATGTTAAAGATACTCATAGAAACTTGAAGCTCTTTGATAGCCAATAAAATTTGAGGTGTGACTTATTTTCACCATGAACATTTTGCACTAAGCAGAGCCTTGCCAATCAGCATCACCAAAGCAAGTTGGATGGAATAATCCTATGGGCCATATATTGAGAGAAGCATGGAGGTTTCTCTGTTACTCACTCATTCTTGTGAGGGCTAACTTCTACTCAGGAACAGGAACAGGAACAGGAACAATCCGATGGACCATGTTTTGAAAGTAGCAGGGAGATTTCTCAATTAGTTATTCCTGTTAGGACTAGTTTCTGCCCACTGACAGACATAAGGAATTATGTTGTTACACTGGCCTATTACATTATTACATTACACTGGCCTATCTGATCTGCCTCACACAAGAGAGATACTGGAAACAATGATTCAAGGTCACATATCTGTATCAACTACACAAAATTAAAATCTGACCTTGCCAGTAATGCTATTCATTGGGCCTTGAAAATATATTTTGGATGCCTCAATAAAAGAAGCATGTATACAAGAACAGACCCCCAAATGTGCTATTGAAAAATCATGTAACTGGATAGATCACACGGAACTGCACAAAGAACACATAACAGCATCTCTTCATTATACAGAAATAAAATGAAGTCAGCCAAATGCAATTTCAGCTCCGAGAGCTTTGCCCATCTGGACACAAACTAAAACTCACTAATGGGTAAGCGACCTTGGCTTATCCACATTCATGATTAATGTAAGATGGAGCTGCTGCTATCCTTTAAGTCAAAAGGGACAACTGATCAGAGTTAGACTAATTCACAATAACTTTGACACAAAGTTCTTTTCACATTTGACAACAGAATGCACATTGATTTTTTGCAAATCCATTTTATATGGCTGTGCATTGTTTACATAAAAATATAGGAATGCGGAAGGGCATTGAACTCACTGAGATTGCTGCGGATCTGCATCTTAATTCCATCCACATGCCTTGGCTCTATTATCCTTCTGTACTATGTCTAGCAATAATCTACTGTTCTCAGACGTTAATTTAATAATCAAGCTAGCATTTAGCTTTTGAGGCAAGGCTCCTACATCCATCACCTCTAATGGTGAGGTTATGGCCCTTTATTATAGACGCACCTCTCTCCCCCCCTCCACCACACCCCCCACCCTCATTATAAGCAGTACTTCAATTGGGGCTTAAAATCCTTAATGTTATCGCTTACTTTGTGCTTTATAGCAAGTAGGAATCTTAAAATCCCTTAAAGGGGAAAGATCAAGGGGGGGAAAAAAAAAACACTTTCTTCCCCTTCAGCTGAAGGAGTTTATAACTCCATGAGTATAGCTCCTCTAAATTATCCTTCAGAAACAGCATCCAACACCAAGCCTTCATGACAGAGCCTACAAAGGAAACAAAACTGGTTTTGGCATCCCTAACAGAAGTCAGCCAAGCTGGGATATACTGCCAGCACATTCACAAACTGAACCTTTGCAAATTAGTATCTTTAATCTAAATTGGTATATGACACATTAAAGGTTAAATGCCAAGACAAGATATTTCTATTGTCTGAGTGTAAAGACCACTTCAAACACTGGTGGTGCTCCTCTTCTGGTTAAAAAGATGCAGCAGGATCTAATGGCTCCCCTCCAATAGCAGTCAACAGACACCTAGATGTTGATCTTCAGATTAAAAAGTCCAATTCTGATGAAGGGTCTTCAACCTAAAACATTAACACTGTTTCTCTTTCTCCCACCTGCCCAGATACTACCTGATTTGTTCTGTGCTTCCAGCAATACTTGTTTTTAAGTCCAGTAATATTCTTATAATGTTGCATCTCTAATTACTGAAATAGGAACATCCTTGTTGGTTACTTTTTTTTTAAAAAAGTTGTACTTCCATAGTACTTACTCCACTGTTCTGTGCACTAACTCCCCTTGTATCCATCCCAACCCATCACTCAGTTTTGAATTATTGTAAGATCTTTTGCATAATCCTGAGATAGAAGATAGGATCTTGATTTAATATCTCCCTCTGAACCACAGTGAAGTGACAATCTAGACTCTTGTGCTCAACTCTCTGGAATAGATCTTCAATCCACAATATTCTAATATGCGCAAGAACACTACCCAGTAACCCACAGTTAACAAGATGTAATTGAATCAGCTATCCACAATTTCAATTTAGATTGCACAACATGCATGTCCATTTGCAACTCTTCAGCAAATGAAGCAGTACATACATGCCTGTATGCAGCAAGATCTAGACAACATTCAGGAATGGGCTGGTAAGTGCCACAGTAGTGCCAGGTTATGACAAACTAAGTCTGACCACCTATCTTCAATGGCACTACCATTACCAAGTACCCACCATCAATATTCCATTTGTCACTGGAACATTACTTAAGAACTATGGCTACAAGAGCAGGTCACAAATTGGGTATCTCACCGTAAGTGACTCACCTTCCTGACACCCAAAGGCATTTCCACTATTTACAGTGCATAAATCAGGAGCATATTGGAAGATTCTCCACTTGCTTCGATAGGTGCAGCAGCAGCAACCCTCAAGAAGCTCAACATCATCCAGGATAAAGCAGCTCATTTGATTGGCACCTCATCACACATTTGTTCTCCCCACCAATGCACCGTGAGAGCACCTTCAGCAGAAGAACTGCAGCATTTCATGGAAGTGGTTTACCAGCACCTTCTCAAGGGCATTTATCGATATGCAATAAATGCTGGCCTCACCCAAAAATGAATAATGATAAAGGAATTTCCCAGGATGAGACACTGAAAAGATGAGCTATCAAAAGAGCTGTTATTTTGAGCCAGAGGTTAAACTGTAGGACAATACAAGGTGACTCTTACTTTTCTTCTGCCTCCAATATACATATCCGGAACACTGACACTGAATGGAAAAATATTTCATCTCCCCACATAGATAGAAGCTAGCTCAAACAAAAAACTTTAGTTTAGAAAGCTGAAGAGAACCATATTTTTCTATACTGCAAACATGCTTAACAGCAGGACGTGCACTACGTATCAGATTACAACAAGTCCAGAGACCTCAATGAGATGCAAAATGATTGCATGATTCATGCACCTCATCATATATTCATGCCTCAGTGCAGGTGTGGTTCAATGTACTGTTGCAAAATCCAAGGAGGTTAACAAAACTTGTTAAAGAGTGCTTATTATATCCATGACATGGAATTAGCAGAAAAAAGGCCACAAGATACAGTAATAATCAAGTGCGCAANNNNTGGGTTTGCAAAAACTAATTATTTAGGTCTCGTACTTCCAAATAGCACAGGGGGCATCTGTTTCTATCTGGTTCTTACAGCAAACCCATTCCCCCACTTATTTCCCTGTAATCTCTTCTCTCAGTCCACTAACTTCCCCTTAGCTCCTTACCACCCACACACATTAGGGGCAATTTACAGTAGCCAATTAACCTCACGACGAGCATTTTCTGAGGGTGTGAGATGAAACCAGAGCACCTGGGGAAATCCACATGGTCACAGGGAAAACATCCAAAGACAGGATTGAACCTGGGTTGCTGCAATGGTGTCACTGTACTGCCCTTGTGGATCTCTGCTGACAATAAAAGCTACATTAGTCACAGAACGAGTCACCAAAAGAAATGAAATTAAATGACCAAACAGGGGACTTCACTAACATAACAGCAGTGGATTCCTTCAAGCTTGTAATGCTTAGCAGGCTGATGGACATTTGGACAGGTGATTTATTTCTGAAGAGCTTCATTAGGAAGTCAGAAACACAAATTCACAAAGAGAAATCAGGAACCTAATGAACTCATTTCAGATCAAACCACACTCATTTCTCTGTTAATCCTCTTAGCCATCAGCTTTTTTTAATCTGATTCTCTGCAGTAAAATATAAAGGATTCTTCTTATGTATGACAAACTGTTAAATGCTTGTGGAGGAAAGTTAAGCAGAGTAGATAAACCCCCTCACAAACAGAAGATCCTCTTTTGTCATTTAATTTGCATTCTGGATGACTTAAAGTCATTAAATCTGCTCATTGACCACTGAATTTAGGTGGAGGTCAAACTCTGACAACAAGATGCAAGGATCTAAACAAACATACACAGAAAAGGGAGTCTGGTATCCATGGTGGCAAATTAACAGTGTTCAGCCGATATTACTTTGTGGGAAAAAAGAGCAACCTTTGGTGAAGGAGAGGTCTGCAGTGAGCCCCAACCTACTACAAATTACTGGGCAATTTGCATCACTTCAGTGTTTCCTTGTAAATATAAGAAAAATCTAAAATATTGCAGTGAGGCTCTGTGCCGAAATGAATTAAGTTTCATGAAATTGCTGGATTTACACTGTTAATACAGATTAATCTTACTGCAGCCATTTAGGGCTAGTAATTCTAAAACGACCTTGTTAATAATGTGATTTATTGTCCTGACATGACACTAAACCTTGGAGGCCTAGAAAAGGACCAATGAATGTACAGTCTCAATACAGCAGGCAGTGAATTGTTCTTGCAGGTTTTTTAAAACTCTTTAATCTGTCTTGGCAGTATCTTTGTGTCAGTCTTGCCATTCATAATACAGATGGTGTCAGATGATAATAATTTTCAGGGTGCAAAACTGTTTTGAGGCTGAGAAATACAAATTGGAAAGATTTTTTCAAGAAATAATTTTGGAATGCTCTAGAAGAGTAGTTTGAAATATGGCATACTACATGTAGGCTTGGAAGGTAGATAATGATTTGGACCCATGATTCCCAAAGCTCACCATCCCAGAGTCATTGTTAGAAACCAATTGCAATGATTAGTCAAAAACAGTTTAATCACTGTATTATGTGACTACCTTGATGCTAGAAGGTGAACCAGATAGAAGTGATCTCTTCACTGTTCCTGATGGACAGGGCTGATGGTTCTTCATTTCATTGGTGAATAACATTTGTCCATTCCACATATTTACCCTCCCATCCAGTCAAGTTCTCAAAGCCCAGTGCAACAATTCAATCACAATATCTTCTTCATCTGTTTGTTCATTCAAGTAATTCTCTTTTTTGTCCCCTTCCCCCACCCAATCCATTCTCTTTATTCCTTTCCATAACCAATCTGATTCTGATTCACATTAGTTCCTCCTCTGCTGTTTGTAGTACTCCATTCATTACACCTTTATTTTGTTGGTTGAGAAGACAGATCACCAGTTCCAACATTCAAAAGATCTGAATAGTGATAATGACATTATGGGCCAAAATTAATTTGCAAGCAATTTGCTGAGGAATCTGATGGGTGACATATAAAGTCCAATTAATAGCACTCTAGTAACTTCTGGCTTACTGAGAGAGTCTCATTTTCTACCTTCCAAGCGCTTCATCCAGCCAAATTCTACTACCTGCATCTTCTCACAAACTCAGGGATTTAACTTTTTGAAAGCCATAACTTTGACAAAGAAAAATGGTGCATAGTATATCTCACAAAGAGGAAGCACACACATGTGAAACACCCTCTCACGCATCTTGGAACAACATTCAAGAAGTTAACATTTTTATTTATATCATTTGAACTTCAAAAAGTGTTAAGAGTTGCTCTTCTGTCCTATTTTGTTCAATCACTCATTGCTACTACGCAAACCTAATTGTGCACTAGACTATTATTTTTATGAAAGAGACCATCCAACTTATGTGTTTGAAATACATGCTTGATGGTTGT
>JARFYF010000001.1:134808047-134823108 GCA_030265395.1 Rhina ancylostomus
GTGATGAATCCATCTGTGGTGCACCGATAAGAAGTGGTGAGGGTCAGTGGGGTTAGCCCATTCAGTGCCCCAGTGCCTGCTCCACCCTTCAGTACGATCATGGCTGCTCCTTCACCACAGTGACACTTCCCTGCATGATGCCCTTTTCCCTCTATTCCCTTAATCTAAAAAGGCAGGAAAGATGAAGAAGTCTGGGGAAGATCCTGTTGCAACACCTGGCTGAAGTCGAGAACTGAAGTATTTGTTTCAGGCTGATCTCAAGAGAGAGGGTCCACATCCATTTTAAGCAAAGTAATTTCCTGGAAATCAGTTGCAACATGAGAAGCAGGGTCAGGCTGCAGTAGATTGAGTAACCCTGCACGGTAGTGTAGCGGTTAGCAGAACGCTATTACAGCACCAGCGACCTGGGTTCAATTCCTGCTGCTGTCTGTAAGGAGTTTGTACGTTCTCCCAGTGTCTGTGTGGGTTTCCTCTGGGTGCTCTGGTTTCCTCCCACATTCTAAAGACGTATGGGTAGGTTAATTTGGGGTTTAAAAATGGGCAGCATGGACTCATTGGGTCGGGAGGGCCTGTTACCATGCTGTAAATGAAAACTTTAAAATAAAGTTTAAATTTAAATAAAAATCAACGTCTTTTATGTACGCTTTGAAAGGGAGAATAAAACTAAACCTGTGCGAATCCCCACAATATGTCTCAAAGACCCATGTCAGAACATCCTTCAAGAGGGTGAACCCTCACAAGGCATCAGGCCCTGACAGTTTACCTGGCTGGATACTGAAAAAAGTGTGCCAACCAACTGGCTGGAGCATTCAAGAACAATCTTCTAGCTCTCACTGCTGCAGTCTGAGGTTCCTACCTGCTTCAAAAGGGCAGCAATCATTCTGGTGACCAAAAAGAGCAGAGTGAGCTGGTAGCATTCACATCTACCATAATGAAATGCTTCGAGAGGTTGGTTATGGCTAGAATTAACTCCTGACTAAGCAAGGACTCCAAGAACCTCAAGTTTCTTCAATAAAAAGATGTGGAAACCAAATAGAAGGAGTGCACCACCTCCCAGCTGTGCACACATGCCCCATCAAGCGCTACCTAGGCTACAGAATTGCCCAAGAAGATATCTAAGAAAACAAGAATACTGTCTCAACCACAGTCCATGTTCTCAGACAATTGTTATAATTCTTTAATGTGTTAGTTATATTTTGTTTCTACTGTGGCTGTTTAGATATCATTGCAAGCTCTCTATCCACTATGCCCAACTGGCTTCAAAGCAGGCCTTAATGTTTGTGTTTTACTCTCCTCACATTGTGAGCAAGCATGGGTCTCAAAGTTATTTGCATTCACAATGACTAAAGGTGCACAGCCAATCCCAATTTATGACATATTATGCTTAAGCCAGTGAAGGTGAATGAAAGTGTGTCTTCAGGTCCTCCCCGGGTTATACAGGCTGTACACACGAACATTTAGGTGCAAGATAGATTTGCAGCTGCTGTGAGGCAGCTGGCATCTTCTGCCACCTGGGTACTCAGTTTGTAGGTGCATTTATGACTTGTGAACTGCTGGGTTACGAACAGTTCACAAGAATAGGACCCTGGCATAACCTGGAGCAAACCTGTACATTGTTTTAACCAACATCTTAAAAATTACATTCATTATGTTGCCATCTTCACTCTAAAATGGAATTGTCATAACTCCTCAGCACAAAGCTGTGTGTGAAAATAATAGCAAATGAGCAGATGAGGATTAATATTCCAAGAAGATGCTGCTACCATCAACAATCCAAGGGTTTGGGACAGCAATAGCCATAGCCCAGAATCAGCAGCTAAATAGTCTGTAATCTATCATCTACATTTAAGTCACCGATCACATTTTTGTGGGGTCAGGAACCATTGAATAAATTGTAATGTAACATTGCAGTATTATAATAACATTTAAAATTTTAGAACAAAAAAAACATATACCTACATTCATCTAGTCCAAGCTGATATGCAAGATTCTGGAGCCCTCGTACTTTCTCCATTAAGTTAGCGGTTGTAAGACTTCCCAACTCTGTGATTAAAAGCCACAATTCATTAGGATACAATATCTAGGACATGGGAAATCTCAGTTAGGCTTGTTCAAAATGCTAAGAGCAAGTGCACAACTTAACATGACAAATTTACTTAAATTTTATTTTAAAACTAATGCAACTTGAGCAACAAATAATCTGCTAGAGGAACTCAGCAGGTTGAGCAGCATCTGTGAGGGGAGAGGAATTTCGGTCAAAACCCTGCATCAGTGCAATTTGCACTGTGCTCATCACACAATTCAAAAACAGAAAATTCTTTAGAGAAACCCTACACAAAATTAAAATTTCATTTGGATCTGCCTATGCATAACAGTCCAAGGGATTTCACAATGGATAAACAGATAACAAATATTAAGAAAAAATGTATTAAAACGAAAGGTTTTGAAAAATCAGAAAACTGGAGAAGCTGCATGCCAGAATTTCATCTGTGAGCACTGGAAAATTAAGACCAGAGCCTCCACTACCATAATATCCTATGGAACATGTCACCAAATAACACTTTTTTTTAAAAAAAGGACCAATCTGCTCTATTTAGATAACTTAGTTGCTACCTACCTCTTTCAAATGATCTCCCATGTAAAACAGAAAAAAGTCTTCTTCAAAAATTACATCACTAAGGGACAAGAGCACTTGCCAACATGAATGGCATGAAATTAAAAGAAAAATGTAAAAATGAACACATACCTTAGAAATTAGTAAGGATACAATGACAAAATACTGTTAAGCTGACATACAACAATGCAAAAATCAAGTATGTAAAGGCACTTGCAAGGGATATCAAAATCAACACAAAACGGTTTGACAATTATGACTGGAAAAAGGGTGGTCAGGTGCTATGTGGTCCATTGAAGAGCTGGTAATCAGATGACTGGAATTAGAAAAAATTTCAACTTGCAAAGGGCGATTAAGATTTGGAACCGCCTTCGCAGCTGCAGCGAATTCCACGTTAACTGTTCATTTCAAATCTGTATTTGACAGATTTTTGTTAATCAAATGTACAAAGAAGTAAGAAGTAAATATATGAAGTGACAATGATTTCACTAAATGGTAGAGCCAGCATATGGGATATTATCATGATGTGAATAGGCCAGCCCTCACTGACCAATATTTTCCTTTCTATATTATGAACAAAAGTCCATTTCTAGCAACTATTTTTCATATATTCCTTTAAGCACCTTTATTTTCTATTCTTGCATTCCTTCTACACTTTCCATAAACCTTGTGATTACTTAAGATTATTCTTAGTCTTAATTTTAATCAAAAGCCTACCTTATAAAACATATTAGAATTTTATGAAATTGTGAAGAGTGTTGTACAAATGTACATCTTATTTCCTCAACAGCTCCCATCTTTAAGACCATATATTAATGTGCTATGGCTCTGTACTATTCTAGATAATCTGAATATAATTACTGTAGAGTTTGAACACAACAAATACCTTTCAGCATGTCAATATCATCTTTCTCAAGTTCTGCCATCCATTTGGGTGGAGAGCTGGTAATAGGCTACAAAAGATATGTAAATTAGTCTTAATTTGTACAAGCATCTTACAACTCAAGCTTTATTTCATGTTACATTTTTACTTTTGGTTTGGGAAAAGAAGTAGCACATTACAACTTCCAATGTATTTTCACCTTAGATTCAGTTACAAAACATGGAAACAGACCCACACAATTAAAATGCCTATCTATCCCACTTGCCCATATCCCTCTAAACCACTCCTATTCATATACCTGTCCAAATGTCTTAATTATCGTAATTGCACTTGCCTCTACCATCATCTGACAGCTCACTCCATATACTCACCATCCTGTGTGTGGAAAAGCTCGTCCCTCAGATCCCTTTTAAATATTTCCCCTTTCACCTTAAACCTATGACCTCTAGCTTTAGACTCCCCTACAATGGGAAAAAGACTGACCTTCTACCCTATATATACACCTCTCATAATTTTTATAAGCCTTGATAAGGTTACCCCTCAGCCTCCTTCGCTCTAGGGAAAACAGTCCCAGCTTATCCAATCTCTATTATAACTCCAACCCTCCAGTCCAGGCAAATTCCTGTGAATCTTTTCTGTGCCTTCTCCAGTTTAATCATATCCTTCCTATAACATGGAGACGTCTGGGCTTGAAGCTCCAATCCACCCATGGTAAATGCATTGGCAGAAGGTGATATGGTTCAAGAAGGGGAGGAGATAACCTAAAACTGTATTGTGAAGAGAAATGAATATGGAATCTGCTATATTATTTACAATGAAGGTTTAAATATATATACCCAATAAAGGGAAATACATTCTGTTTTCCCACTGCTAAGTTTCATCAGAAGCTCTTGCTTCTGACAATGTTATATACTAGGAACTGGAGAATCTGGAACTTATCAAGACAGATTGGGGAATAGGATCTTAAATACTTCACTATTTGTCCACTGTTAAGGAGGCAAAGATCCTAATGTCAATAACACTTTAATAATGTATCAGCAATAGTAGAACTATTTAATAAGTTATCAAGACATCAAATTGCACAAAGACACTTACACTTTTGAAAGATGCAGCAAATTCCGCTACCCCAGGCACTGAAAGAGATAATGAGATGCAAGTGTTTGAGTAATATTTTATTTACGAACATGAATAGTGCCACTACTGAATAATTGTACTGTAACAGCAGGTTACCACTGGTTTGAACTTTCCTAGTGATATATCAACCATCTCTCGTTTGAAAGAAACTCCAAAACAGTTCCAATTTGCACATGGCAAAGTCCCCAAAAAAACTTCACCAGCTGAGAGGAGATTTTTAATCATTAACATTCTAGACTCAAATCCTTATGCTATAACATACAACTAAACTATTTTTGTGCCTTGTTATAAAACACCACGAGTATCAACATGTCATACATTATATTTTTCTTCATAGCTACAGTAAAGTTCCACTAATCAGCTATCTGTATTTTCAGAATTCTGGACAATTTGTTGTTTGGCTCAAGAGGTTTCCCACACTCTCCTAAAACACACCAAGGCTGCGCTTCCCTGAAATTCAGTGGGGCTCCAGTTTCTGCATTCCTTCAAAACTTACTGGGGCCTATCTCCCATGCTCCGGAAACTCGCTGGGACTCCTATTACTGCACTCCCTGAAACTCACCAGGGTCCTGGTTCCCATGTTCCCTTGGAACCTACCGGGACCCCAGTTCCCGTGCTCTACTGAAACATACCATAAGCCCTGTTGCACACACACCCTTTAAACTTACCAGTTGTTATAAAATTGCATAATATCTAAAAGAAAGAGAATTTAAAATGTATAGGGTTATTAGAAGGAGTAACATTCAATAGTCCATAAAATCTGCCAGTCCAGCACCAAAGTCCTGAGTGTGCTGGATTATTGGAACTTTACTGCCCCTCCTACACTTCAACCAAAAGAAAAGAATGTCAAATGTGTCTGTACATTCTAATCATAGGGCATGACATTTACAAGTCATTGAGCAATTTGTACTAAGTTATGAATATCATTTGCTGCAGTATGTATTTTTTCCAATTCCATAGTGATTCTGTAAAATGCAACTGCCCTGTGGCATCCAGTCCACTCTTAAGGAATATAACAGAGGGTCCCAAACTGTGCTGTACATACCATTAGGGACATAAAAATTATCCCTGGGGTGCTCACCTCCCTCTACCTTGGTGCACAGGTGGTCACTGAGCAAAGTGGGAAAGCCAGCCAGGACAGTGGTGACAACCCCTTGCTCCAAGCCCAATGGTGGCAGTGGCAGCATCCCCAGAGACTAGTCTATCTGAACTATTCCATACATAACTGCCACTTTGGCTGGGCAACCCCTGCTTCAGCCTCCACAAAACATGGCTGATGTGTTGCGTACATAGTCTGGAGGCCTCTTTGGACTTTTAAGGATCCGTCTCTCAACCAGTGGCCTCTCTCAGGAGAGAGAGCTACACAGCAGGGAAAACAGGTTCTTGAGCCCAACTCATCAGTGCCAACCAAACCAGCTAATTAATCTAGTCCCATTTGCCTGCATACCTATCGTTCTAAACCTTTCTTATCCATATACTTGTCCAAATATCCTTTAAATGTCATAATTATACCCACCTCCACCACTTCCTCTGGCAGCTTATTCCATGTACACATCAATCTGTGCAAAAAAGTTGCCTTTCAGGTCCCTTTTAAATCTTTCCCCTCTCACTTTAAACATGCCCTCTAGTTTTGGACTCCCCTATCCTGGGGAAAAATATGTGACTATTCACTTTATCTATGCCCCTCACAATTTTATAAAACTTCAAAGTCACTCCTCAGCCTCCTATGCTCCAAGGAAAAAAGCCCTTGCCTATCCAGCCTCTCCTTAAAACTCAAACCCTCCAGTCCTGGTAACATCCTTGTAAGGACTGACTGTTGGCTGTCATAGTTGCAGCTGCTGCCACTCCTCCATTGCAGCATATGCTGATTTGTCATGCAGCAGACAAACCTGGAAGGTAGAAAATCTGGTTTGGGAACCTCTGGGATATACCATTGACTTGCTGTAATCTCCCTTAGTATTCAGTCTATGTTCTGTTCATTCCACAGGTGATATAACAATTACAAAGTTTCCCATAGTTATTCCATGCAGGTCCTATTACCTTCTACATTTACATGTCAATCTGAGCCAACCTTGTTATGCAATCATTGGAACTGTTTGATAGCTTTTCAAAACATTGCAATAGTGTCTTACTTTGTTCTGGCCATAAATCTGGTGAAGCTCGGTCTAGTTTCTCAAAACTCAGCAACGACTGCTCCAAATCTGCACCTGATGGCATAGAAGCAGAATAACAAGTTACACTTCAATGGCCCAGTGCCATTGGAATATAAATTGCAATTACATTGGAATATAATTGGTCCAGTGCCCAGTACCAATTACTGACAGTAGTGGAATAATGTATTCTGCATAACCAATTTGGCCTGGAGATATCAGATGAGGAGTTGATATATTCAAAATATTACATTTAGCATTTGGGACCACTGATCCTTTCAGAATCTCATACTTAACTGTCAGAAGAACAATATTAGATTTATGGAGAAAATTTGAGTGATAAATCTTAGCTTGAGGTCTACAGTAAATTGTAAACATGACTTTTGCTGTCTTATGGCTATGCTTGTGGTGACAGAGAATACAGTGCCACTGTTGAAGCATGAAAAAAAAAAGCAGAACCTACCCCTACATCAACATCCATTATTATAATAACCTGAGGAAGTGAGTATTACCACCAAAGATTTTATTATGTTACTAGAAAATTGTCTCTGGTGATAATTAACTTTAAAACAAAGTATTTTTATACATTTTATTCTGACAGACAGATCAGAAACAGCCCCACCCACGCACTGAACTATTGGCTACAACTACACATTGACAAGCATTTTAAGTACCTACATAGATTGTTTCAAAGATAACCATCCACTTAAAATTTTAATCGACCCAATTTATATATAGCCAATTGACAAGTGACATTGTACAAGGGAGTGTTCAAGTTTGTTGGATAATAAAGAGAAAATTCTGGAAATACTCAGATCAAAAGGCATTTAAGGAGGTAGAAACAGTGACAATGGTCTTTTGACCTTCTACACAAATGTTGCCTGATATGCTGAATACTTCCAGAATTTTGTATTTTTAATTTCAGATTTCCTGCATCTGCAGTTGTTCTCTCTTTTTATTGGGAATGACAGCCAATTGCCCCTGTCTTTTCAACAATTTGGTTAGATCATGGCTAACCTGTACCATTAATTCAATTAATCTGCTTACCTCCGTTGACCTTAACATCTTGCCCAACAAAAATATACCATTCGAAGTTTTGAAATTCTCAGTGAGCCTAGCTTCAATGGCTTTTTAAAGGGAGGGAATTTCAAAATTCCACTGTCCTCTGATCTTTATGTAACCAGATTTTCATGACAGTGGTTAAAAAGACCACTGTATGCAGATGTAATTCAGTATTCACTTAAAAGGATGAGCATTGTATGTTATTTTAGTACTATTAAATCATTCCAAGGCACACTAGCATCTCTGTGGAGAAGAGGCTATAAATGTAGCTTTTTTTTTGAATAGATTCACCTACTACTAGGAAACATTAGCATAATAGTTAACTTACTTGACTGGTATTCAGAAATCTGAACGATTGATAGAAAGATACAAGTTCAAGTCCCAACACAGCATGTTTGGCATTTATACTGTTCATTATTTCTATGAATGATTTGGATGAGAATGTATGAGGCATAGTTAGTAAGTTTGCAGATGACACTAAAATAGGTGGCATCATAGACAGCGAAGAAGGTTATCAAAAATTACAGGGGGATCTTGATCAGCTACGTGGCTGAGGTTTGGCAAATGGCATTCAATTAAGGTAATGCATTTCAGGAAGTCAAACCAGGGCAGGACTGTCACAGTGAACAGAAGAGCCTTGGGGAATGTTGTAGAACAGAGGGACCTAGCAGCACAAGTACATAGTTCCCTGAAAGTGGCATTACACATAGACACGGTAGTGGAAAAGACTTTGGCTAATGGCCTTCATCAGCCAGGGCATAGAATACAAGAGTTGGGACGTTATGTTACAGAAGTACAAGACATTGTGAGGCCCACATCTGGAGTACTCTGTATAGTTTTAGTTATCCGTTATAGCAAAGACGTCATTAATTGAAATAGTGCAAAGAAGTTTTACGAGAATGTCATCAGGACTTGAGGGTCTCAGTGTTAGGGAGAAGTTGGGCAGGTGAGGACTTTATTCCTTGGAGTATAGGAGAATGAGGGGTGACTTTATAGAGGTGCATAAAATCATGAGAGGCATAGATAGCATGAATGTACACAGTCTTTTCCCCAGGGCAAGAGAATCAAAAACTAGAGGGCATAGGTTTAAGGTGAGAGGGAAAGGATTAAAAAGGGACCCGTGGGTTAACTTCTTCACACAGAGTGTGGTGCATATATGGAACTAGGGCACAAGTACAATAACAAAATTTAAAAGATATTTGGACTGGTACATGGATAGGAAAGGTTTAGAGGGATATGGGCCTAACGTGGGCAAATTGGACTAGCTTAGATGACCATCTTGGTTGACATGAACAAGTTGGCTGTATTACTCTATGACACAGCTGTTGGGAAATTGAAATTCAAATGCCAAACAAAAATAGGATTGATTCTTAAATGCTCTCTTCACTAGTTCAGGAGCAAGTGGAGGTAGGTAGAATGGGCGATAAAGTGTGTCCTAACCAATAAAGTATCTTGTAAAAGATACAGTGGGGAAAAATGAGAGGCCAAATGTAATCTTCAGCTATGATTAAGTGCTAAAGCCTGTTGTCAACAGCAAGTAACAAGACAATGAACTACATAGCAAAAACAATAGAATACAAAATTGTGAAGCTAGTAAACATTACAGCATCTATTGCTGATTACCAATAAAAAGGCAATCAAAACCTGAATGTTCAGCAGAAACTAGCCAGATGGCTAATATCCAGTATGAAGAGTCTGAAGAATTGTCCAATGGGCTGTGGTGACTCTCAAAGTCAAATTGGATACATTGAAAATCTTATCCAGAATATTATTTCAAAATTAAACTTGTATACTAGAGTCAGTAGACATTTCAAATTTGTCACTGGAAAAAAACCAAACAGCATAATTTTATAAGGATGGACAGAGAAAGTTGGAGGAGTTGAGTGGTATTCCGATACACAGATCTTTAAAGGTCAAATCTTTAAAGCTGTTAAGGCGGCATACATAGCTACAGTGTACAAAACAGAGGCTATGGTGAACTATAGATTTCCAGTTAGATCTTAGATGGTGTACTGTGTCCAATTCTGAGTACAAATATTCAATTTGGATATCCAGATCTTGGAAAGTGTGCAGAGGAGGTATACTAGAATAGTACAAGGGACAAAGGACATGTTACATGGACCTAGGATTGCTCTCCTCAAAGCAAAGGAGATCAGAAGTGTTCAAAATTATTATTTCTTAAATTAAGTAGACAGGACAAAACTGTTTCCATAAGTAGCCCGAGGAAACAGATTTAAGACAAGCAACAAAAACAACAGGTTAAAGCACCTTAGCTTATGGTCTGGAAGATTCACTGCAGCCTCAGTAGAGATTTTCCAGAAATCCCAGACCTCTGAACCATCTATTGGAAACATCCTCCTTCTATTTACCCAATCTAAACCAGTCATGACTGAGATGAACAAATGATCTTCACTGTCCAAAAAATGGGACAAATATTACAGTGTTCCAATCAGATCACATCATGAATGATCCATCTAGTTCTGGTTACTTTTGGGCCAATCACTGAGATGGAAAACAATTAAAAAGTAGCTCACAAAATGCTGGATGAACTCAATGGGTCAGACAGCATCTATGGAGGGAAATTGTTTTGTGTGTTGCTTCAGATTCCAGCATCTACAGTCTCCTGTGTCTCAACAAAAGAGGTGGGAATGAAAGTCTTAACGCATAAGAAGAGTTTAATGTCTCTGGACCTGTACTTGATGGAATTTAGTAGGACGGTGGGGAGGATCACATTGAAACCTACCGGATACTGAGAAGTCTAGATAGGGTGAACATTGGAGAGGATGTTTCCATGGAGAGTCTATGATCCAAGGGCACAGCCTCAGAATAAAGGAACATCCCTTTAAAGTTGAGAAGAGATATTTCTTCAGCCAGTGGGTGGTGAACCTGAAGAATTTGTTGCCACGGAGGCCAAGTCATTGGGTGTATTAAAGGCAGAGATTGATAGGTTCTGGATTGGTTAAGGGTAACGAGAAGAATGGGGTTGGAAAAAAAACAGACACTATCGATTGGCGCAGCAAACCATTCGAGGGGTCGAATGGCCTAATTCTGCTCCTATACCTTAAAAGTATCTGCCGATTTCCAGTACTCCAATTCGAAATTACTACTCTGCTTGGAAACAACTCGCTCTGGGCGAAGGGAATTTATGACCCAGGCCGACTGCAATAAGTTTTGACCCACTTTTCCCGGTCACCATGCCCACGGCTGAAGCAGCGCCCGTTGTTGACAGCTCCTGACCCAGGGCTGACGCGGGGGTTGCTGTGGAGACCCACGAAGTAGGAGACAACACTGTTTTCTTTTCCAAAGGGACAACAGAAATACGTGTATCTTTGGTCTCATGTCCTGTGAGGAAGGGATGAATGCCGGGCTGCGGGGCACGGCACCGACCGACGACTCTCACACGCACTCCCTCTCAGTCCCTAAAGCAAATTAGAATTTACCCGCACTCGGCGACGCCATCTTCTCAGCACCATCACCTGACCCGCGCGTCACTAACGGAGGACGAGATCGCCGTCATATTATTGCTTTCGATCGGGAGAGTAAGTTCTGATTATAGACTAGAAACGTGCTCGGCTCAACTACGTTAAACAACCCTGAAATGAACTCCGGCTGAATCCTGGCGGGGCGGTTTTTTTTAAAAAGATGGATTTTGATGGACGTCGAAATGGACCAATAGTAACGGGGAATGGGTGGCCGTTAGGGGTGTCTCATTTGATGGACGTCAAAATAGACCGATAGTAATGGGGAGTGGGTGGCCGTTAGTGGCCTCATTTGATGGACGGCAAAATGGACCAATAGTAAACGCGAGTGTTTGGCCGTTAGGGGCGTCTCATTTGATGGACGTCGACGTGGACCAATAGTGACGGGCTGTATGTGGCTGTTGGGGGCGGATCATTTGATGGACGTCGGAATAGACCAATGGTAATGGGGTGTGATTGACCGTTGGAGCGTCACGTTGGATGGGAAAAGGCGCCGAGGTGGGGGGAAGAGCTCCGCCTCCGGGGTGGGTCGGTTTTTGGTACTCCGTGGACGTTCTGCCCTGTTCAGCTGTTGTCTGCCGGTCGGTTCAGTGATGGCAGCGATCCTCAGAACCGCTCTCAGACACAAGGTAAACAGACAGCAGAGGCGGGGAGGGAGTAGCAAGGGGAAAGTGAACCCTTGGCGACCTTCTCATCAGTGCGTGGAATGTTCCAGAGCCTCACTGGCCCCAGGCAGCGCACTTTGCAAACAGTTGTTAATTTGTGTTTAGTATAAGACCTGCTTTTCTAATGCACCTTGCACCTCCTCATTGAACTATTTGCAAACTCTTTATCTGGCAGTGCAAAGTATTAGTGGTTAGCATTTTGGTTTTTTTTGTGTTCTCCCCATTTACCAACCAGTGAAAGCAACAATATTCTATTTAAATAGTTTGCATTGAATTATTTCGTTATGTCAGAATTTTATATACTTTTGCAACAGTTAGTTTGATGATTCCTCTGCAATCTTTAGCTCCTGCAAGAAATTAAGTCGCCATTTTTGTGTGCAGGGAGTTTGCATTCGTTGTTGTTAGTTGTAGACCCGTCTGATTCTGCTGCCTTTAATGATCAGGGTATTAACTTCAGTCGCTTTCCAGTTTTTTTCCTGAAATAAGGATCCAGTCGTGTTTTTTTGTCTGAAGTTGCTTATTTTAATTGTAGATTTATGCTTCAAAACCAAGGGCATTTTGAGGTTGCAATGTATCGAGGTTGAAATAAACTTAATTGTTACCAATTCTGGCGTCTTTTCCCCGCAGAAGTCTTTGATGCTTCTATTTTTCTTGTAGTTTCTGCTCGAACTGTCTGAAAGAAAAGCAGATATCTCTTATTTTCTATACAAGGTCTGTAGTTCATATGCCTGGAAGCTATGCTGTAGGTCAACGTTAGTGGGTGGCTTCCAGTGCATGTTATTTATTGGCTCGTACAAGCTGGAAAAGGTTGCCATTGGTTCACAACTCTACAGCAACTTTGCTCTTGTTTTCCTGAGAATGTTACAATATGTTCTGCTGTTCAAAAAGGCTGGTGGAAATAAGTCAGGAGCCCACAGCTGTTGAGCTTTATATTAGTGATAAATTATTGGGGGGGGGGGAAATCTAAGGGACAGGATTTAAATTCACTTGGAATGCAGGGACTGATGAGGCTTTGTGTACTTAAAATCCTGCCTCTCATAACTGATTTTTTTTTAAGGTGGTAGCCAAGAAAATTAATGAAGGCAAGGTGGTTTAGGTGAACTTTAGCAAGGCTTTTGACAAAGTCCTAAATGACAGAAAGTTGGGGCACATGGGATCCAAAGTACATTAGCAAACTGAATCTAAAATTGGATGGGGACAGAAAACAGAGCAATGGTGGAGAGGTGTTTATCTGCCTGGAAGTCTGAAACTGGTGGTGCACTGCAAGGATTAGTGCTGAGACCTTTGTTGTTTGCCATATATGTAAATGACTTGGATGAGGGTGTAGGTGGACTGATTAAGTTTGCTGACTACACAAAAACTGGTGGAGTAGTAGATAGTGAAGAAAGTAGTGAAAGGATGCAGAGGGATTTAAATTGGAAAGATGGCAGATGGAATTTAATCCAGATTAGTGTGTGTAAATACATTTTGGGATACGCTATATACAGTAAATGGTAATAACGTCAGGAGTGTAGATGTACAGAGGGGTCTTGGGGGGGCAAGTTCATAGGTCCTGGAACTAGTGACAGATAGCAAGGATAGTGAAGAAGGTATTCAACATGCTTGCCTTCATAGGCTGAGACATTGAGTCTAAGAGTTGGGATGTCATTGTCAGACATAGTCTAAATGCAGTCTGACCAATCATGTACCGTTCTGGTTGCCACATTGCAGGAAGGATATGGTAGCATCAGAAAGAGTGTAGAAGAGATTCGGCTGGTTCAGAGAGCTTCAGTAAGGAGAGATTAGATAGGTTGGGTTTATTCTTACTGGAATGTAGGAGGCTGAGGGGTGACCTTGTAGAGGTTTATGAAATTATGAAAGGTATAGTTAGGCAACCTTTTTACCAGGGCAGGGGAGTCTAAAACTAGAGGGGAAAGGGGAGCAGAGATTGATTTAACTTAATGGCAATAGTTGACTCTACTTGCCCCATTTTGGTGATTTGTTTCCTATGTTGATTATCATTTTTAATCTGTAACACATGTCAATCTCTGTTGTATTGGTTGAGTTGTAGGTTCACCAACCCACTTGTCAGTTTTGATGATCCAAATTTGGTTAATTTGATAAAGTCTGAAATTTTGAAATTTCAGGATATTCTAAAGTATAAGATAGCTTTATTAGTCACATGCACATCGACACACACAGTGTGTCTTTTGCATAGAATGTTCTGGGGGCAGCCCGCAAGTGTCGCCACGCTTCTGGCGCCAACATAGCACACCCACAACTTCCTAACCTGTACGTCTTTGGAATGTGGGAAGAAACTGGAGCCCCCGCAGGAAACCCAGAGTGACTTGCAGACATTGGAGTATTTAAATTTAGTCACTATTGGAAAGGCAGCAGTAATAACTCTCTGCATTTCTTTGGATTATTGCCATGGAATTTATGTTCACCAAAGACTGCGGACATGCCTTTAACAGCCCTTCACTGAACTGACAACCTAGACTTTTATGCCTCAGTCTCTAAACGGGATGATTGATGGTTATCAGTAAGTGATGTCCCTCTTTGACCAGATGCTGCAAACTTTGTACAGTCAAAAATCAATATTGAGGAATCCAGGGCTATTCTCTCATATTGTATACCACCCAGTAGGATTATACTGTCAGTGGTACAAAGCATTCTCGCTTTAATTTTTGCTGAAGGTTATAACCTGTGAGTATGACTGTGTCAGACTCTTCAAGTCAACAGGATGGCTTTTCCATTTTGCAGGGTCATAGTCATACAGCACGGAAATAGGCCCTTTGGCCCATAACCTTCTAAACCTTTCCTATCCGTGTACCTGTCCAACTGTCTTTTAAAAGTTGTTACTGTACCTGCCTCAACCACTTCCTCTGTCAGCTGATTTCACATAGATACCACCTTGTGTAAAACAAAAAAAAAGTTCCTCTTAAATCTTTTACCTCTCACCTTAAACTATAAGATTTCTTTATTAGTCACATGTACATTGAAACACACAGTGAAATGCATCTTTTTGTGTGAAGTATTTGGGGGGGGGGAGCCCACAAGTGTTGAAGTGCTTCTGGCGCCAATGTAGCATGCCC
>JARFYF010000001.1:135084162-135103776 GCA_030265395.1 Rhina ancylostomus
AAAAAGAAAAAAACTCCATGTTTCAAGGAACTACACAAAATCAGCAGACTAGGCAGCCATGTACCCCAATTAGTAGTTAATACAATGAATGTAATAAATGCACAAATTAAGTCAGCTCTTGATAAAGTTTTGGCTGCTGAACAATTGCAAAAGCCTGTGACTCAACACCCAAGATGAGGGCAGTGCATCCCGTTTAAGTTCTTAGATTTGGTGACACTGGCCAATTAGTACCATTTTAGAACTAACTTTCTCCCCAAACCCTATGCTGTAATTACTCACTAGATTCTTGGACCACCTAGCATCAAGACTTTCACTACAGAAAGCAAAATATACAAAAACCTTGTATAAATGACAATGCACATTTAAATGAAAATATCACAGCCCTGCTTCCAGTTCCCTCTCCACCAAATCACTCAACTATTTGTAAAACATACCATTTTCTAGTTAAATACATCTACCATGGTGCAAATGAAATCAGTAGCAGAGCATGAAGCCCTTCACAGTTCACCCCCACATCAACTGCTCAAGATCTGAATAAGGTTGGTGCAAACTGACACTTATTAAGTCAGTCACTAGGGACTGATCACTCATTTACGCCAGCCTTGACTAGAGTGAAGAATTTTAACCAGTTTTGGTTAAAAAAAGCCAGTTTCCCCACATTGTTCAGAACAGTGCATATTTTACAGCTTTTGTTAGTTGGGGTTGGAGTTGCTAAGCAGCAACATAGGCAGATCAAAGTGGGAAATTTAATGCACTCAGATAATTCTTAAGACTGCAAGTTCACATTAAAAACCCAGATGCTAAAACACATCCAAATTAATTTATGACAGCAGCTTTGTCACTGTGCTGTGCACAAGTCCCAAGAGAGTCCCAAATTTCTTTGTCCATTTCCAAGCTAGATTCTATTCAATAGCTTGCTGAGATTCCAGACTTGTGCACTGGGGAACATCCTGTGATCCCACAGCAGGTCAGACCCGGCACATGATCCATTAACTTCAATAGCAGAGAACAAAAGGGGTATACACCTTACCAAACCAAAGTTGTTTAGTAGTTCCCCTCCTCCCCCCAAATCAGCTTTACAATTTAAAAAGGAACACATTATTTCTGAGAAGCAATCAAAGCCTCCCAGGAGCCTTGTGGGGAGGATTTTGTTTAATCATTCAAAGCTCCGCTGCTCCAAGGCCTCAAGTGTCCAATTCCTACCCACCTGGCCAGGACTGACAAATTCAGGCATATAGTGATTATGGGTGGGGAGCTCATGGCATATACAAAACATCTGGTTTGACTGCTACAAGTTAGGGGCTAGAGAGAAAGATACCACCCATTTAAAATGAAATCAAAGCAGTTAATAATAGGGCAGGAAGAGGAAGCCACTCCAGTGGTCCCATGGCAGATTGAGAATTCTAATCTTTGGATAAATGAAGATTTAGGGAGTGCAGCTATGGATAGGCTTGAAGGAGTCCTTCAATCTCTAATCAACTTGGGCTGAAATACCTTATAGCTCAAAAGGCATCCAAGACTGATCCTGCCATCAGAATTGATTCAATAAAGAACTTCACCCTCAGTGAAGAATCTTGACACCACAGACGTATCTGGCAGAAAGTATTACAGTGCATCAGAAATTAAACATTGCTCTGATTAGCTATTAATACCAACCACAAGGCATTCAGCTCTTAAGTTTCAATAATATCACCAAGTGGGAGCTCTAGAGCTGTGAAGTTTATTATGAACCAGTCAGCTTTTGTACTATACAGAATGCCATTCAATTTCAATGCATTTAAAACAAAACTTTAAACTCTAACCATCTGTTTAAGCAAGCTTCACTCCTATGCTTCTTGGACGTGGCACAGCAAGTATTGGTACAAATCTTAACTTGAAATTGGAGCTGATAACTGGTAGTTAATATTTCTTTACCTTGGCCTGTAAATCAATCTTGGGCTTGGACTGCGACTGTTCCTTCTGAACTCCATTAACTGTTGGCAATATCATTCCTTGAGTAAATTCTGAAATACAAGATAACTTATCAAATTTGTGCACATGGCCAGTTAACTACTACAGTTATAAGAGCACAGAAGCAGAGTATTCTACAGCAATCACTTCAACTCCAAACTCTCATCTGTACAACAAGCCAAACATGCTCATCTTTACTCTTTCTACACTCACAACTGTGTGGCCACCTGAGTGAGGTAGATCAGCTGGTTGAGTGGTGTCACAACAACCTCACACTGCTTGTTGATTTCGCGGGGAAGTCAGGAGAGCACAAACCAGTCCTCATTGACAGGTCAGTGGTTGAAAGAGTCAGCAGCTTCAAGTTCCTGGGTATCAACATCCCAGAGGAGCTATCCTGGGCCCAACACATTGATGCAATTATGAAGGCCGCAAGCCAGCAGCTCTACTTGGTTAGGAGTTTGAGGAGATTTGGTATGTCAAAGACTTGCAAATTTCTAGAGATTAATGGTGGAGAGCATTCTGACAGGTTGAATAACAGCCTGAATAACACCCCAGTATGGACCCTCCAATGCACAGGATCACAAGAGGCTGCAGAGGGTTGTAGACTCAGCTAGCTTCATCACAGGCACAACCCTCCTCACCACTGAAGTTATCTTCAAGAGGGAGTGCCTCAAGGCAGAAGCATCCATCACTAAGGACCCTCACCATCCAGGACATACTCTCTTCTCATCAGGGAGGTGGTACAGGAGTCTGAAGACCCACACAATGATTCAGGAACAACAGCTTCCCCTCCACTGTCAGATTTCTGACCAATCCATGAACATATTATTCCTTTCTTTATGCACTATTTTGTAATTTATTGTCAACTTTGCATTGTACTGCTGCCACAAAACAACATATTTCACATCATATGTAAGTGATAATAAATCTGATTCTGATAGGAGGACTTATCCAAATGCCTGAATGAAAGCAGCTTCACATGATCCAAGACCAACACCATCCAAAACAAAAAATCCAGATGACCAAACTATTTTCAGCATATTTACCTTCAATTGATCAATGTCGCTGGTGGATTTGATCATAACACCACAGAAATTGCCCACCATTCACATTGATGCAATTGTTATTAATGACCCATCAGCCTGAACCTGAATGTTTCTCTGCCCATGGAGAGGATTACTGATAGAGTTGCCACATCTGGTTGCCACTCTGGAACTAATGAAAGGCAATCTAATCAATTAGAGATTTACAGGGTAAATATTGAGCATGTTCACTCTGGCTTGGGAGTTTAAAGTCACAAGACAATTTCAAGACTGAGCACCAGTCATTTGGGAATAAGCTGGAGCAATTTCTTTAATCAAGAGCTGTGGAGATTTGGAAGGGTGCCACAGCAGCACAGCACTTGCCACATAGCTCCAGTGACCCAGAATCGATCTTGATCTCAGCTGCTGTCTGTGTGAAGTGTGCTCTCCCTCCATGTCAACATGGGCTCTCTTTTGGAATGCAGAAGGCACATAGAGATCTACTGATAGACAAACTTGCCACTTTAATTGAATAAACAAAAAGGGAATTGATGGTCATGCACAAGAGAACAAGTTGCACGGATAAAAGGAATTGAATTAATGGGATCATGGATCTGATGAGCCAAATGGCATCCCCCTGCTTTGATACAAGCACAATTCCTCCTCAGTGAGTGGTGTTTGTTCTAAATTATTGCTCTATTGTGCTCACACAAATGAATCTGCACACATCCAAATATGATACTCAAGTCATATGAAAGCAAAACAGTCCAATGTTGCAGGTGTGGTCTCAAAGCAGCAAAAGACTATAACAAATGAATTGGAGATGGAGAGTAGGAGTAAACACCTGGGGTTTACCCAGATGATTAGGCTTTGCAGGGCTAACTGGACAGAATGTTTGTGGTTTGGAATCTGGTGTCTTGGTCTATGCCTGGTTCAAGTTATAAATTGAGCTTCCCAATTTTCCAAATTGACAAGCATCAACTACACTGATGTTGATTACTAATCCATCTCCACAAATAATACTTCAATGATTTCATGGCGGTACATTCAAATCTTGCACTTAATTTTCCTTTGAAGTCCCCATCTTTTGCCATCATAAAGATGGTTTTCCAAATATCTTTCAAATGACCAATCCTCATTTTCAACCTTCTACTCAAGTCCTCTTGTTCCAAGTATTTCCTGTATCAGTTGTAGCTGAGCAATGGCATCTCTAACTTGAGTCAGACTCTACTCAACTCTAAAGTAGGACTTAACCAAAATCCAGGTTGAAACTCTGGCAAAAAATACCATAAGTAACAGCTTTTCTTTCCTCTTACTTTTCTTACATTTGAGAAACTGAATTCTACCTCGTTATTTGTACCCCTCAACCATGATTCTCTCGTAATATCACACCCTGCTTCTGAGAGAAAAGTGCACAAATTAGTTACTACACTTCCTATATTACAATATAGGAATTTGCTGTTTGATGGGTGGCACAACACGGTGGGCCGAAGGGCCTGTATTGTTCTATGGTAGACTTGGCAGTCCAATACTGACATGTTGATGCACCCCATTGGTGCCCATGCACAAAGCTGATGCAGTTGGCTGTACTGTGTGCATGAAAAATCTGTCCGTGCCTTTCAAAGAGCCTGGAGAGAGCAAGTGAATCCTATTCTGACCCATCTTCATAGGATTAAGAGCTGGTCGCATCCAATTACTATAAATTTCAAATAACGAATTGATAGAAATGCTCTGCAGGCCTCAAGCAAATTTACAGATGCAATACTGCCCTTCTGTCTCCTCCCTTCCTCTTGTCCAAGAATCCAATTGTTCCTTCCAGGTGAAGCAGTGATTCACTTGCAATTCTAAATTAGTGAAATGCATCTGGCACTGAGGGTATAACATCTGCAATGGGGAAACAAAAACAGGTTGGGCAACAGCTTTGCAGGACGCTCCTGTTTAATCTATTAGAGTGAATTAGCTTCTTACATTTTCCTGTCATGAAGCCACTCAACCTATTGTGTCTATGCTAGACTTGAGATTGTCATCAGTCCCCTCCTCCCCTCCCCACTTTTTTTTAAACCTGTAACTGCTCTGTCATACCCATCAGCTAACCCTCCACTCAAATTCTTCTGCCATCCCCCTACACTAGAGGTAGGTTAGATGGCCTACCAACAAACATGTCTTTAGAATGCAAGAAGAAAGCAGAGGGCCTGGGGAGACACCCAGGTGCTCACAGGATGAATGTGCAAACTTCAGACAGGTAGCACCCAAGATCAGGTTCAAACCAGGTCAATGCCGCCACACAGCTCCAAGTATATGCTGCTTCATTCTGCTATCCAGTTGCCTACCTTCAAATCTCTATCCCACTCTGACCTATATTTTGTCTCCTATGCTCAATCTTCCATTCTGGTTCAAAGCATTTGGTGCTCAAAATCAACAATTTCAGGCAATCCTCCTCAACTTCTTTCTGCAATTTTCCTCTCAGCTTTTCAGATTTACACCTCCACCAGACATGAATTTATTACAACCTTTTAGTCTCCATCCTATCATAGGCCTGCCATTGGTTTTGCCAACCCTACCTGTCACTTATTTTAAAAAAAACTTTAAATTTTCAGTTCTGATGAAAGGTCAACCCAAAACTAAACCAGTTTCTCCTTCTACATCTGCTCAAATTGCTGAGTATTTTCAGCACCATTTTCATTTGCTTGATGCCAAATGTGTTTGAACAGGGTTCTACCAGCAAATGATGAATGAGCACGATTTTGCGAAACTGCCAGCTATTGATAATGCACAGCATAGAAGCTTGACATCTCTCAACACAAAGACATCTGGACAATTGCATACTAAGTGAGCAATTTGATGGAGAGACCTATCACTAGTTGGTCAAGGATTTTTGTTTAGACTTGGCTGGCTTTGCAAATTCTAGAGGCATTTTAGAAATACTTAAACTGGCTTACATTTCTCAACAATGAATCATTAACGATGGTATTAGTACAGGAGCACAAGACTAAGATGCAGGTTGGAGCAAGACAAATCTTAACATGATTGGAGATCAGAACTGGGATGCTGCAGAAAGTGACCAATGGCCTGAAGTGATGACTGTGCACTATTGGTACAAATTGTCTGTAATGACTGCTTCAAAAGAAGTCTTTCCAGTATCCAGGTCTTAAGATTACAGTGAAGTCAGTAAATGAGAGCTGGTCATTGACTTCAGGAAAGGTGGAGGTGTCCTTGCACCTGTCTACATCAATGGTGCCGAGGTTGAGAGCTTCAAGTTCCTTGGAGTGATCACCAATAGCCTGTTCTGGTCCAACCACTTAGACACCACAGGCAAGAAAGTTCACCAGCACATCCACTTCCTCAGGAGAAGGAAGAAATTTGGTTTGTCCCCTTTGACACTCACCAACTTTTAATGATGCACCATAGAAAGCATCCTATCTGGGTGTATCACAGCTTGGTATGGCAACTGCTCTGCCCAGGACCGCAAGAAACTGCAGAGTTGTGGACACAGCTCAGCACATCATAGAAGCCAGCCTCCCCTCCTTGGACTGTCTATACTTTGCTGTCTAGGCAAAGCAGCCAGCATAATCAAAGACCCCACCCACTTGGGTCATTCTCTCTTCTCCCCTCTCCCATCAGGCAGAGGGTACAGGATCCCGAGGCACATACCACCAGGCTCAAGGACAGCTCTATCATGCTGTGATAAGACTATTGAATAGTTCTTGTATGATGAGATGGACTCTTGACCTTGCAGCTTATTGTCAACCTGCACTGAGGTGACTCTTTACTGCATACTGTTCATACAGATCAATTCATTACACAGTGCATTGAGGTTTTTACCCTGTACTACCTCAGTGCACTGTGTAATGAATTGATCTGTATGAACAGTATGCAAGTTTTTTCCACTATACCTATACAAGTGATAATAATAAACCAATATCTTCTGACCAAGTCCCACATGGTAAAACCAGCGCAAAGAAAAGTAGCAGTACTGAGACAAATATGGAGCCTTGCTACATTGTTTTCAAAGCCTTGAATGTACAGAATGTACAAGCACTTCTGAGAAGCTCAGTTTATGGACATTAACTATCTGTGACTGTATTGAAAGTAACCTCTGCCAAAGGCTTTTGTCAAAACAAAAAGAACATGCTTCTATTCTATTCTCCTGGATCTGGATTACAACTAAAATCATCTGCAGTTTAAAACCATGTTGCAAATATTTGAGGTCACTGTGCCAGAAGGGCAGAGTGATTGGCAGAATTAAAGATACCATTCAGATATTTCCGATTTTAAATCAGCTTTGCTTATTTTAAGCATTAACAGTGGTATCCTTAAGGTTGTGCATCATTTATTCTTCTGTTCAGAAACTGTTCAGGTTGCCAATAAACACAGATTTGGGCCTTCTGCTTTACAGTTTTACTGGGATTCCATCCCCATCAGACATCTTGCCAGGGTTCAGTTTGACTGCTTTTAACCCCAATGGATGGGTAACAAAGATCCCATTAGTTTCAATGGTGGAGGAATGGTTAGCTGTTGCATGTTCAACCCATTAAAACAATTTCTTTATTTTGGGAGCTATCTTGTAGACCACAGAACAGTATAGCACAGGAAAAGGCCCCATGCCCCACAATGTCTGTGCCAACCATGATGCCAAATTAAACTAATTCCATTTACTCACACAATCTATATCCTTCCATTTCCTGCTTATTCACATCTCTGCATAAATGCCTCTTAAACCTTGCTATCATATCTGCTTACATCATCTCCCATGGCAGCATGTTCAGGTACCTACCACTGTGTTTAAAAAAATTTCCCACCTTAAACCTATGCCCTCTAGTATATGAGACTTCCACCCTGGGAAAAACTACACCGACTATCTACCCTAATTTTAAATAGGTCTATCTGGTCACCCTGCATCCTCTGATATTCTAGAGAAATCAATCCAAGTTTGTGCAACCTCTCCTTGTAGCTAATATTTCCTAACCTAGGCAACATCCTGGTAAACCTCTTCTACACCTTTTCCAAAGCCTTCACATCCTGACTGCAACAACAGTCTTAATATGCCTTAATTGAAGTTTTATACAGCTGCAACTGACTTCCTGACTTTCTATACTTAATGCCCCTGTACCTTCTATCTACTCGTGTTGCCACTTTCAGGGAGCTATGGTCTTGCACTCCAAGATCACTCGGCACATCAAACCCTTACAGGTCCTACCATTTACTGTATACTTTCCTCTTACATTTGGCCTCCCAAAGTGCAGCACCTCACTTCTGGATTAAACCCTCATCTGTCATTTCTTGGCCCATATTTCCAACTGATCTACATCCTGCTGTATCCTTTAACAACCTTCCTCTCTATCCATAGCTGCCAATTTTCATGGTGTCTGCAAAGTTACTAATCAGCCACCTACATTTTAGTCAAAATCATTTATCTATAAACAGAGGCCCAAGCACTGATTCTTGCAGAACACCACCGGTTATAGATATCCAGTCAGATTAACACCCCATCACCATTACTCCATATTCTATCTGCCAAATTCATGAGTTGCGATAAATTTGGATGGTCCACAGAAAATCAAAGAACAGTTGTGTAACTTACACTGCCCCAATGATCTCCTCAGTTCTCTCACCACTCAGTGCATTTTTACAAATCAGACTGGACCTTATAAACAGGAGTTTGAACCTCCAAATAGGTAACAAAAACCATTTTCATATATATTGTATACATATGACTACGATCTTTTAAACTAATTGAAGTACAACCTTCAGAACTGATTTATATCATTTCCAATGATCACATCTTTCGAATTGGTTCTATTTTTCTGTTGGGGTGTCTATGAGTGGTTGTTCAAAAGGAAACTAGTTATCTAGTGATTGGAAATTGTACCTGATAACAAATTTGCTTGAAGAGTTGTGAGCACAGCCCAGTCCATCACACAAACCAGCCTCCCCTCCACTGACTGTCTACACTTCCCAGTGCCTTGCAGAAGCAGCTAACATAATTAAGGACCCCTCCCACCCTAGTCATTCTTTCTTCACCCGTCAGGTAGAAGATACAACAGCTTGAGAGCACATACCACCAGGCTCAAGGACAGCTTCTATCCTACCATTATCAAACTCCTGAACAGACTCTTGTATGCTAAGAGATGATCTCCCAATCTACCTCATGTCCACCTACACTTTCTCTGCAAGTGCAACACTACATTGTTTTCTTTTTGCTACCTTAATTATGTACTTTATTACCTTGATTATGTAATTATGTATGTCATGATCTGTCTGGATGGCACTCAAAACAAAAGCTTTTCACTAACTCAGTACATGCTACCATGATAAACCAGTCTAATGCAAGTGTTGGAATTTCAGATGAAATTAGGAGAATTTCTGCTTATAGAAACCAAGTACCAACTTTAAATGCCAAAAACAAACATAGTGAATTAATCATCAAGGGCAATCTATCCTCACTGAGCATTATTCCACAACTGCAACCAAGACCCACCTTTGAACACTGCGTTGAAAGTGTTAAAGACTGTGTGATGTGTAATCTTTTGTTAAACCTGAGATTCAGTGGTCACACCAAGTATGATCTCCCATCTTAAAGAACAATTATTTCACACAAGTGTACAGTAAATGACATACATTAGCAGTTTCAAGTAAGAGTCACCCCAGAGCTGGAATTGGTCAAGTTCTAAACTCAAATATTTAAAATCTTGATAAAATAACTAGAATATGGAGATTGGCAAATAATGCAATTTAAGGCAGGATGTTTAGTTCTGTCAGTATAGCCATTTTTAATTTGCAGCATTCAAATTACTTACTATCCTTTCACTTGGACAGACTGTCAATCTCAAATGCTTAACTCCATACGCACCTAATTTCAGTGTGTCAACGTAGTTGAGAAGTGCCTTCCTGATCTTATCTGCACCATCAGTTTTCATTAGATTCAACAGCTTTGTCTCAGGTTCATCTTTTGCCAGGCCAACAATAATCTGGAAGACAAAATTATTTTTGGTTAGATTCCATATACTGTGCAAGCTACAAATGTAAGCAAGACCAAAACCTTTCAATATTTTAAGCACACTTTACCTTACTTATTGCTATCACTTTGCAAATACTTTTTCTGCAACTATAATAAACTCAGCATATTACTTTAGAGTTATGCAGTATTAACCTCCTCGTAATAAAACGATTAATGGTAAAATTAGAAGGCTAGGATAGAACTATAGCAATGATTGGGGATAAGTAGGACAGAACTTTATTGTCATGAGCATACAAACCCGGGATATAAATGCCATAAAAAGTACAAAAGTGTGGAGTGCAGAATTGTACCAGGCAACTGCAGACTTCAAAGTGAATTACTTTTTAAGTACCAATCTTATGCTCATATTATCAAAAGAGCAATTTTAAAATGCAAGTTTAAAAGTAGGTAAGACTTACTTTACAAAAACTGTTGTTAATGAAGTACAACACTACATTTAGCATTCAGACCATAATAACTCAAAGCTGAAAGCTGTATCATTTAGTTTTTCTACTGGAGACTCAAACTGCTATTTTTAAATAGAATGCAATTTTATAAGAGTTAATGTAATAAGTTTTCAAAATCAAACTGCAGTTAGAAGATACCAATGTAATGACATATTGAACTTGTATTGTTGTCTAATGTACAGCTGCAAGTTTCAAGCACATGGACGGACAGACATGTTCAATTCCCCATACTCGTGGACTATAATACTAAAAATTCCATTTGGGATCCAGAACAACTTAACAGATGAAGAAACCACCTAGTTTGGTTTCTGGCACCATAAATTTGAAAGCAGGCTCTGACACTGGTTCATCAATTAAACAGACTAGAAAAGTTTAGGACAAAGGGTCCCAGAATACAGCAAAAATATATCCCAATGAGGAAAAGATTCCAGGGGAAGGGAATAAATTAATTAAGCTAACCAATTTATTATACTTGTAAATGTGCCTGAAGGAGAAAACAAAAGACAGCTACTAGTGGACCCAAAGATGGGGATAAACTCCAAATCCAGAAGAGCACTGGGGGAAAGAGAATGACAAACTTAGAAGAAAAACTGACACTAAGAGTCAAATACACAAGAAGGAAGAGGGGTCAAATTGAACAAGCAGCTTAGAAAAAGAAATTGGGTAAATAATCATGAGGAACAAAGAACTGCAAGGGGGTTAAATACTTAGAAGCAAGCTTTATTGTTGAATATACAAGAAACACGCAACGAATGTCAAAAATACAGGGGAGGAATTAAACAGATCACAAGATTCTTAGTCCAAGGCAAACTAATGGACCAAAGGCTAATACTTTTATGGTTTACATCCTAAGACCCCAAAAGAATTTGATTCAGTGAAAATGGATGTATTTAGTTATAATCTTCCAAAAATCCTTGTTTCTAGAGAAATGCTGAAGGAATGGTGGAAAATTGACAATGGAAAAGCATTTTCAAAAGGATGGGAGGCCAAAAGCAAGTAACTTGAAGTCAGTTAGCCTAATCTCTAATAATTGATTCTAACTTGCTTCCAAGAATAAAGGTCATAGCAGAACATTTGGAAAGTTATCTGATCAAGCAGCATCAGCATGTTCCCTGAAAGGGAAAACTACATCTGACAAATTTAGAGTTCCTTGAAGTATCAGCCAGAGTGGATAAGGGGAAACCATAGATACATGTTTGGATTGTCAAAAGGGATTCAATAAAGTACCACACAAAAGGTTACTTTGCAAGATGTTAAGAGTAATATACTAGTATTAAGAGGATTGGTTAACCAGTTGGAAGCAACATGTAGGGGAAAAGGGGGGTCATTTTCAGGTTAATAACTAACCCAGTACTCCAGGAATCAGTGCTAGGACAATAGTTGCTTTCGATATACATTGAGTTAAAGGAAAGCAAAGGCACTAACTGAATTTTCAGATAAAACAAAAATGAAACAAGGTGGTTGGTTTGGGGGGGGGGGGGGTGGGGGTGAAAGGGTGGTAGCAGGGAAGAAGAGGTGGGAATAGGTAAGCTGAGTGCAGGATACAAACTGTATACAGATAAAATCAGTAAAAGTATTATGTAAGAGATGCAAAGTTGTTCACAATGGAATTAAGAGTGATAAAAAACATTTGTTTAAACAGTGAGATTTTGCAGGTCAAAGGGATTTTGTACACAAAAACTAGCATTCAGGTGTGCCAGGTAATTGGTAAGTTTTTGGAATGTTGGTTTTTATGTCATAGAATACAAAACTGTACAGCATAGAAAGAGGCCCAACCATATTTATATGAATGTACAGACTTATTTATTTCAGAAAAATATTACAATTGGAGGTAGTTCAGTGATTATTCACTGGGATGTTCACAAATATGGAGGGATTGCCTCATGAGCAAAAGCCAAATAGGATCAATCTGCATTCATTGTTCAAATGAATGGCAGCAATCTTACTGAAATGTGATTTGGTTGGTGGGGATGGGATTCCTGATTCATGGAAGAGTCCAGGATCAGCAGTCAATATCAGAATTAAGAAGCACCTATTTAAAACTGATATGAGCAAGAACTTCTTTAAAGATTGTGAATCTTTAGAATTCCTTCCCCAGAAAGCTATGGAGGCTAAATCCTTGAATATATTCAAAGATGAGATTGAAAAATCAAATCAAGGGTAGAGGGTTGTAGGGACAGGAAATTGGACAAGGGTAAAGCTGAAACCGCTCTGATCTTACTGAATGGCAGAACAGGCTTGAGGGTCTGAATTATTGTTCCTGTTTCTTATGGTCAAAAAGCAGTGGTTTTCCAACTTCCTTGTTAGCTGAACAAATGGTTCATCCACATGACTAAATAACCTATCCAGTCTGCGGACTAGTTTAAAAGCAGAGATTGCAACCCATCGTTTTAAGATTCTGCGACCACCCATGGGTAGTAACCCCGACTTTGAAAAATCAATAATCTTAAAGCAAAATATGGAAATTTGCAAGGTAGATGACCATTTGGCTTGCTGTGTCTATGCCAGTTTTTTTTGCACCCCCCCTCAGCATTACCCCCTTTAGTTCAAGAATAGGAAACTTACATCCACTTCATCGATGTCATTTTCATCCGAGAGATTCGGTATCTCTACAGTTCCTTTATACTTAATTCCAGTTTTTGAAGTTCCTATAATAGGAGGATACAGGATATAAAGTTACACAGTAAAAACTCTGATAATCTGCTATCTGATTATTCAAAAACCCCAATGGCTCAGGAGGCTTTCTAGGTGATGGTGACCATGCTCCCCTTCAACTTACTAGGGCCCCTGTTTCCACACTCCCTTTCATCTCACTGAGTTTGCTGTAAAGTTATATTACTATGCAACATCCAAAAAGATGAATTAAAAGGGTATTGGGGAATAATAGGAATAGCATGCAATTGTCAGGAATATCCCCAGTCAGGCACCAAAGCCCTGGAGCATGCCAGATTATCAGACATTTACCATACATGTTATCGATTAGTATCAATTTGAAGTACAAAGACAAAGGACAGCAAGTGAGCTAAATTTTTTTTAGATTTACTGATTTTCCTTTTAATATGTGAACAATGACCAGTTCCCTTTTCATACCCCACTTTGGATTTAATGACATTTCTTTTTTCAAAGTATACTAATAAGATTTCAGTCTTTCAGAAGGCAAATTAAGCAAAGTTTAACATGCATGCCTTAGATGATACTGTTGTTGGTAGAATGTCACATGGCGATGAGGTGGCTTACAGGAATGAGATAGATCAGTTGGTGTCGCAACAACAACCTCGCACTGAATGTCAGCAAGACCAAGGAACTGAGTGTGGACTTCAGGAAGGGAAAGTCAGGAGAACACACCAGTCCTCATTAAGGGGTCAGCGGTGGAAAAGGAGAGCAGCTTCAAGTTCCTAGGTGTCAACATCACAGATGATCTATCCTGGGCCCAACACATTGCTGTAATCATGAAGAAGGCACGCCAGCAGCTCTACTTCATTAGGAGTCTGAGGAGATTCGGTACGTCACCAAAGACTCTTACAAGTTTCTTCAGAAGTACAATGGAGAGCATTCTGACTGGTTGCATCACAGCCTGGTATGGAGCCTCCACATCGCAAGAGGCTGTAAAGGGTTGTAGACTCAGCCAGCTCCATTACAGGCACAACCTTCCCCACCAAAGACACCTTAAAGAGATGGTGACTCAAGAAGACAGCAGCTATCATTAAGGACCTTCACCATCCGTGACATGCCCTCTTCTCATTACTATTATCAGGAAGGCGGTACAGGAGCCTGAAGACCCAAACTCAACAATTCAGGAACAGCTTCTTCCCCTCTGCCATCAGATTTCTGAACAATTCATGAACACTACTTCAATATTCCTTTCTTCCCACACTATTTATTTTGTAATATATAGATTTGTGTCTTTGCACTGTACTGTCAGTGACAATAAATCTGATTCTGAACAGAAACACTTCTACTATGGAGTGGGAGAACAGAGTACTCCCAAGGACAAGAGGCATGTCAAATCAGTTCCAGTTACACATGCTTCTAAAATAAACAAACCAATCTGGGCTGAAATGCAAATTACTCACCCCATCCTTGATATCTTGGATATTACACCTTAGATTTGGGTTATCAGACAGAATCAAAGCTACAAGGCTGTTATGCAGGAGGTATGCCATATCAGTTATGTTATTCAACTTTAAATGCCACACACGTGCACATCTAAGAATAGGAATGCAAGATATTTTCTATCCTCAAAGGTGGACTTGCATCAACTGACAGAGGTCATTTAAAGATACTGACCAAATTTTTCTATGCTGCAATAAACTTGTTATTCAAGAACTCAAGGATCTTTGGTGAAATGTTTCAAATTTCAGCTTTGCATACTCACCTTTCCATGATAAGTGGATGTTCCACTCAAAGAAGAAAATCAATTTTCCTTTTCTGTTGTTGATTGAAGCTTCTCCATCAGTCTTGGTCACCTCCGTGACTTTGCACACTCCCTCTTCGTTTTCTACACTGACTGCCAGCAACAGTGACTTAAGTTTATCTACTGACCAATTTGAGGCATCTCTCTCTGTCCTGCAGAAGAAGATCAGTTTACTATAAACAAGTAAAATTCATACTTACTGACTCAAGTCTGAAGCTCTGATCAATTAGAATCATAGAGTCAGATTTACAGCACAGAAAGAAACCCTTTGGCCCATACTTGTCCATACCAACCCAGATGTACATTCAAGCTAATCCCATTTCCTGCCTCATATCCCTCTAAACCCTGTCCACATACTTCTTAAATGTATCTACTGCACCTGCCTCAACCACTTCTCTAGCAGCTGGTTCCATGTATCTACCACCTGCTGTGTTTAAAAAAGTTGCCCCTCAGGTTTTTATTAAGCCTTTCACCTCTAACCTTAAAACTGGCTCCTCCAGTTTGATTCCCCAACCCCGGAAAAAAAAGACCACACACCCTATCCATGGCCCCATGATTTGTTACCACCATGAGATTGCCCCTCAGTCCCCTACACTCCAAGTAGTACAAGCCCAGCCTGTCTAACCTCTCCCTATAAATGTCCCTGAAGTGCTTGTAAATCTTTTTTGCACTCTTTCCAGTTTAATCACATCCTTCCTAAAATTGGTGACCAAAACTAAACAATACTCCAAGTGTGGACTCACCAACATCTTGTACAATTGTAGCTTCTATACTCAATGCCCTGATTGAAAGCCAGCATGCCAAAAGCCTGCTTCACAGCCTCTGTCTGTGACTTCACTTTAAGGGAACTATGCACCCATACTCCAAGGTCCTTCTGTTCTACAACAGTAACCAGGGTCCTTTCGTTCAATGCAAGAGTCCTACCTCAATAATGTCCTTCCAAAATCTAACACTTTGTACTTATCAGAATTATATTCCATTTGCCATTCCCGAGCCCACCTACCCAGCCAATCAAGATCCCACTGCAGTAAGGAATGTTGATGAACAGAAACCTAGGGATTGGAGGACTTCAGTTGTGGGGAATGAATAAGCTGGGCTTATTTTCCTTGGAGTGAAGGAGGCAGAGGGGTGACCATTATAAAAGTTTGTAATATTATGAGGGGAAAAGGCAAGTTAGATGGTCGAAAACATTCTCATAGTAGGGTAGAGCAGTGCATGTGGTGTACATGGATTTTAGCAAGAAGTCTGACAAGGTTCCTCATGGAAGGCTCATTCAGAAAGTCAGGAGGCAAAGAATCCAGGGAAACTTGGATATGTGGATTCAGAATTGGCTTGTTCATAGAAGACAGAGTGGTGGTAGATCAAGCATATTCTGCCTGGAGGTCGGTGACTAGTGGTGTTCCACAGGGATCTGTTCTGGGACCCCTGCTCTTTGTAATTTTTATAAATGACTTGGAGGAGGATGTGGAAGGGTGGTGATAATAAGTTTGCTGATAATACAAAGGTTGTTGGTGTTGTGGATAGTGTAGAAGGTTGCTGTAGATTACAATAGGACATTGATAGAATGCAGACCTGGTCTGAGAAGTGGCAGGTGAAGTTCAACCCAGAAAAGTGTGAAGCGATACACTTTGGAAGATCCAATTTGAAGGCAGAATACAAGGTTAATGGCAGGACTCTTAGTAGTATGGAGGAACAGAGGGATCTTGGGGGTCCACATCCATAGATCCCTCAAGGTTGTTGCTCAGGTTGATAGGGTTAAGAAGGCGAATGGTGCGTTGGCCTTCATTAGTCAGGGTATTGAGTTCAAGAACTGCGAGGTGACGTTGCAGTTAGAGAACTCTGGTTAGACCACACTTGGAGTATTGGGTTCAGTTCTGGTCACCTCATTATAGGAAGGATGTGGAAGCATTAGAGGGGGTGCAGAGGAGATTTACCAGGATGCTGCCTGGATTGGAGAGCATGTCTCATGAAGATCAGTTGAATGAGTTGAGGCTTTTCTCTTTGGAGAGGAGGATGAGAGGTGACTTGATAGAGGTGCACAAGATAAGAGGCATAGATTGAGTGGACAGTCAGACACTTTTTCCCCAGGGTGACAAAGGCTAACACGAGGGGGAATAATTTTAAGATGATTGAAGATACAAGGGGGAATGTCAGAGTTAAGTTTTTTTAAATATACACAGGGCAGTGGGTGTGTGGAACACTCTGCCAGCAGGGGTCGTGGGGCATATATATCAGGGACATTTAAGAGACTCTTAGACAGACACATGAATGATAGAGAAATGTAGGGCTATGTGAGAGGGAGGGGTTAGATAGATCTTAGAGCAGGATAAAATGTTGGCACAACATTGTGGGCCAAAGGGCCTGTACTGTAGTGTTATATGTTTAGGGGTATCAAAGTCAAAGGGCATAGTTTTAAAACACCTCTCTCTCACCTTGAGAGGCAATAGATAGGAAACATTTAAAGGAATATGGACCAAGCAGAGGGAAATGGGACCAGCTCAGGAAGGTAACATGGGTGGCATGAATGGGTTGCCGAATGTGCTGTATAACTTACTTGATATGTGGAACAACAGCCAGAGGTGGTGGTGGAATCGTATGCAATGGGTACATTAAAAGGAAGATTTAGACAGGCACTTAACTAGGCAAGGCATAAAAGACTACAGTCCTAATAAGTCAAATGAGATTAGTGTAGATGGGCAAAAAGATCAGTATGGACATGGTGGACCAAAGAGCCCATTTGTGCTGTACAACTATGACTATAGATCTCTGAACTAGCCAAGATCTAGGCTCAAAACCAAAAGCACACAACAAGAACTGCGTCAAAAGCAATTAACAGCCTTTCAGACCCTCAACTGAGAGGCAGCTTCATGAGCCTGCCCAATGTTTCTTCACAAGATATCAAAGCCAAATCCAATGCTGTGTTGATGCATAGATAGGTATGATTAGGGTTGCAAGTCACAGTTTAGGCAGTCCCTTTTTAGAGAAAAGTGGATAAGTATTTACAAAGAAGTTAAAACATACATTAGTCAGATTAATTTTACACTGCTGAGCAGAAGAACCACCACAGAAAATGCAGAGCAAAATCTGTGGTCTTCTGGGCAGTAGTGACTTTTGTTCGAGACAAAAACTATCGCTTGAGCTCTTGAAGCTAAATGGCATGTGCCACCAAATATCAAAACAGGCACTTCACCCTTAATACATGCAGACTACATATTTCCAATCCCTTCATTTTCTAACCCCCACCCCCCATGCTGCCAAATTTTCCAACTTCAAAGTTTCCTTGCCTCTAAATGTCATGACTTGACACCCAATTCTTCACAAGGTATCACAGTAGCCATTCATCACACAACCTAAAGCTATGCTATTGACAATGAACAGGATCAATGCCAAGGCAATAATGTTCAGTTCTCCAAGATTCTGCAAATATTGTTTGCTAACAAATCAAGACCCATATAGAAAACTCAGGCACAGCAGAATTCTACACAATTCTGTTACATTCTTGCCAGCTAATACTGATTTATTGATGGAATAAGCAGGTAACACTTCCAGTCCCCTTAGTAGCACATACTGCTGATACACGTCAAACAGATAGTCATATTCCAAAATATTACCAAAGAAGCAACAGTAATTTTCACAAGAATACCTAATCAGAAAAATGCATCTTTCAATTTTTACAAATTCTTGAATATTCAAAGGCTAATAGGGTCCAAGAAAAATTAATAGTGACATTTATGAAGACTATTCCACATTTTCTTCCAAAAAGAAACTTTTAATGCCTTCCAATAATATTTATACCTTTTGCAGTCCACCTGGGAGAGAATTTCAACTACTGGAGAACCTCCATCCCTTGTATTCAAGTCTAATTTAAAGCAAATGACTTTTATACTTCCAGAAACTATATAAATCACAAGGAATGGGGAGAAGTGGTAACAGAGTTCCTATTCATGCAACAAAAACAAAACTAAAGCCTCACAAACCACCAGGGAGTGGAGAAAGAAAAGGATAAGAAAATGGGAGGCATGGGGAAGGATACAAACTTGCCTCCCAACTGTAGCAGTCTTCGTGTTTTATTTTTAAAGTGTGGTGGCAGAAAGCCCAGAAGCTTTATATATAGAAAATGACAATTGTTAACTAGCAATCTTTTCAGTCCACCATTCCCACTCTTGCTCCCAAAAAGGTTCTTATTGACTTTAAGAGGACCAGTAAAAACAGGCAATACACACAAAATGCTGGAGGAACTCAACAGGTCAGGCAAAGTGCTCCAGTATTTTGTGCGTGTTGCTCCAGATTCCAGCATCTGCAGAATCTCTTGACTCTTCAAATTAGAGCTAGAACAAGAGAAAGAAATGAGGGGAGTGCAAAAGACTAATAAAAACACTGTGAAAAGGATATAAATGAGATGAAAAACAGAAAAGGGAATTATAAAGAGGAAAAACAAAATGAAAAAGGAGAAAAATACAGTGTTTGATAGAGCTGCAAAGGATACACAGCACAAAGTTATTCACTTCAGCCAATACTCCACGTGATCATGCTAGTCTCTTCCCATCTTTCCTCACCCAAGTCCATCAAAATAAACCTCCATTCCCTTCCTCCTCAAAATAGTGCCTGTGGTAACTTGTTCCACATGTTCACCCTCTTTAGATAGTTTATTCCAAGTTCCTACATGGATTTATCACTTTTTAAAAAAGAAAATCTTTATGACCTTTACTCATGCTCTTCCCCACAAATTCCTCTTTACTGGACACCACCAAAACCTTTCATAAC
>JARFYF010000001.1:135244289-135262362 GCA_030265395.1 Rhina ancylostomus
GCTGGAATTTGGAGTAAAAAAATAAGTAGCTGAAGGAACTCAGCGGGTCAGGCAGCATCTGTGGAAGGGAATGAGCAGTTGACACCCAGGCATTGACTGCCCATTTCCCTCCGGATACTGCCTGACCTGATAAATTCCTCCAGCTTTTTTCTTTGAGTCACTGAGGGAAATGGTTATGGTTTTATTTTTTTTAATTCCCTGCTATCAAAACAAAGTAAATTGTGCTAAATCTTTTATTTTTCTATTAACAGGTTGCCGAGTCACTGATGAGATATTACATTTAGTACCAAGTATTGAAAATTTTAGGCTGACACTGAGGGCAATTAAATTATGGGCAAAGCGTAAGTAAATTTTTCTTCTCAGACTTTTCTTAGTGTCCAGCTTGAGTAAATCTCTGAAAAGCTTGATATTAATGTAAGACTAAATGGCCTTATTCCCTTAAGATTCTGTTTGTTATAGGACTATTACCAGCCCCTCTGGAACGGTTTTATAAGAAGGATGCCAGTGATTAAGATTAATCTCCAGTTTCTCATTGTAAATGCACTGTCCCATGTGGAATTGAGCTAAGATTAGATTCATTCTGTGGTCAGTATTGGAGTAAGTTCATAGAAGCTAATTGCAGATCTCACCTCTGGGGATAGTCCTTCGGTTCTTATTGGAAAAATGTATTTGTGGAAACACAGCAAGACCAGAAGTGTATTTTTTCTGTGATGCAAGCAGTTGAGTGCTTAATCGACACTAGGCGTTAAAGGGAAAACCAGCTTGGACAAAACAATGCTATTTGAATCACTCGTGCAGCTGGGGACAAGTTGTGAGATTCTTGGTTAGATAAAATCATTTTAAGTGTGCAACATTTCAACAAAGAACAGTGAGTTGTATTCTGTATAGGATTTTTATTTATGGGATGTTGGATCCTTGTGTTTATACTACAAATTTATTTCTAAATTTCTTCTGGGTTGTGAAGTCTGGCTAACTAACAATGATATCTAATCCCTTTGGATGATTTTTAAGCACTAGTTTTGGCACTGTTCTAAAGTTTCATCACAAAAGTGAATAACCTGAAAACTTAATCATTTGGAGGCTTCTGGGGAAACTGGCCTTCATAAGTCAACTGGAGGAAGCAGCCAACAGAGAGACTGTCCATGACTAAAATAATAGAGCAAGAGGCAGGAACAAGAATCAGGGTAAATAAAGATTAGTCAGGATAGATTATCTGAATGTTTATCGTAAATTTGTCACTTGTGAAATAATGGCATCATTTTTACAGTAAAATACAAAATGAAACTTTCAGAATTGTGAAATATGAAGATGTACTAGATAATTGATCACATCAAATTTTTTTCATCTAACCTTTCCTGGGGAATAATAGAACAATTATGACTCAATGTTTTCTGACCTGCAATTTAGTCAGTGTGGACTAACCTGGTGGTGGTTTAAAATAATATTATTTGTTGGAAGCTGGAGTGTGGTTCCTGCTTGTAGTTCAATTTTGACTCCCGTAGGACTACAGCCAGACTCCTTTTCAACCAAATAATGAGATCCCAGTACCTGGTACATTAAGATCCATGTACTGTAAATACCCAAAGAGCTTGAATCATCTTCACCCACCTCCCCTCCCTTTTTGTTTGCCTGAATCGATCTCTTTTCATCTCTTTCCCCCCCCCCCATGACCCCCTTGTTTTTCATTGTGGATTGTCACATGGAAAGACTGTTCAGCGTTGGGCTCTCCTGAACCCTACCTGGGCAGGATACGTGCTCACATTTGGTGTGCAACCTGGAGCTAGGGAACCATTGACATGGTTCAAGAAATTAGAGTAGTGACCTAGAATTTTTTAAAAATTAAATGATAAATTAAATGTTGTAGTGAATATAAAATATTTTAATAACCTCGTGTTTAAAAAGGAAATCTATATGTTTTTAAACAGGCCACAACATTTATTCTAACATACTAGGCTTTCTGGGTGGTGTGTCATGGGCCATGTTGGTGGCAAGGACATGCCAACTGTACCCCAATGCTGTTGCATCAACCCTAGTACACAAGTTCTTCTTGGTTTTTTCAAAATGGTGAGTATTGATTTCTGTGAATCTGCTTTGCAAAGTGATTTCACAACATGTACTTATTACCCCTTTAGATGCAGTCCAACTAAACATCTGTACAAATTTAGTAGTTGCATTTTATTCATCTAGAAATGCATCCTTTTTGCTTTGTTTGCTTAAACCTGACTGATTTCACCATCTGAGAGCTTAATTTCCAAGAGCATTTAAGCCTCCTCATTCTTCCTTCAGAAATGTACCCACTTACCAAATTGATGTTTACCAATTGGGTTTGAAGAAATCTCCTGTTCATTTGGAGAGATGTAACTTGTTCAATTTTTGACTTTTTTTTCAGATGTGGTGAAAATGACCACGTGATATTTGCAAGAAGTTGTGTGTCCAAAGTTTATTTAATTTTCTTAGTGAAATGGGTCTTACCAACATAAGTTTGCTTGAACAGATTTTAAATTCTGCATGGCTTTTCCTTGTGCATCTTTTTCTTATTTTTAGTATGTGACCTTGGGTTTATCAAGATCTAATTGCAAATGGGCCCTAATCTAAATGTACTTAAATTTAATCAGTTTTAAAATATTGCATTTGCCGATAATATAAAACAAATCCTTGTTTGGGTGAGATGATGAACCAAAAAAAATGCTAAGAGAAGGAAAAAGCAGGTTTCCTTCTCAATTTGGTTTTGAGATTGCTTCTGTCTGATACAAGGCACAATTTTTTTTACCACCAGGTGGGCTAACACTCAATTGCCTGCACCTGAAAAATGTGTAAACTGTAAACACTGATATAAAATATGATGTCAATTACTGAGAGAGAAAACTACCAAAAATGTGCTTTTATCAGTTGGAAGCTTGGTATGGAATTTGAACAATCAACAACTGTTGTTTCTTTCTTGGCAGGGAATGGCCAAATCCCGTTTTGTTAAAACAACCCGAGGACTGCAATCTGAATCTGCCAGTGTGGGATCCACGGGTAGGTTTATAGTGAGCTGACAGCTTTGAGTGTGGTGGCATTGGTTCATATTCTCGCAATTAAAAACTACCATGTTATACGTGGCTAATGACGGGCCTTAATGAGATCTGTTCTGAAAGTACATGTGATCTGTGAATCTGACAGAAACTTGGTATGGGAAATATAAAATATGGGTATTAAGTATTGGATAACATTTTGTGAAAAAAATGCATTTTTCAGATAGGAGTTGCACTCATGAAAGATAGCTCAGCTTCATGTGCTGTCTTCACTTCGGTTTATACCTTTCAATGCATATTTAACTTTTATGATAAAGTATTCTCAGATGCTTTAAGCAATATTCTATAGCCCAATTGCACTTAAAGAGAGTCTAGATCTGTATGAAGGAGAGAGGTGTTGGGAAGAGCCTTAATGGAGAATTTGTTGGGTTATGCCTGTTTTGTGCTCTTAAATTCAGTAACGTGCCTCCAGAAATCTCAAATGACATCACTACAGATATTAAAAATTCACCAAAGATTACTTCAATTGTTTAAGTTCTTGATACAAATAATATTTGAATTCCTTTTTAGCCCTTGTATATTCATAAGGTGTAACAGCATTGGATTATTATCTTGTGTATAGGTTAACCCAAGTGACAGATACCACCTCATGCCAATTATTACACCAGCCTACCCGCAACAAAACTCAACATACAATGTCTCTGCATCTACCCGGGCTGTAATGATGGAGGAGTTTAAGCAAGGCAAGTAATTTTGAATTTTTGGAAGGTTTTGACCTGTACTATATTAAAATTTTCCTCAGGCTTTGATCAGATTTTTCAATCCTTCTGACATTATTGATTATAAATAGTTAAGCAATCTTTGTTCCCACAGGTCTTTCGATCACAGATGAAATTTTAATGGGTAAAATGGAGTGGTCCAAACTCTTTGAAGCTCCAAACTTCTTTCAAAAGTACAAGTATGTATTCAATTACCTTTGAGTAGGATGTACGTTGTGAGGGTTAGCTTCTATTTTGCTTGCAATTCAGGAAACCTGAAGCAGCTTCTCTTCCTGTCCCCAAGAGGAAAAAAGAAGTAAATGCTCCAAGCATTTGTGAATCCAAAGCTGAGAGCAGCCAAGTAGTAATATTTCAAATAAGTAGTGACCTTCAGGATCATGACTAATGCTGATTGTGCCAAAAAATATTCCCTTTCAACCGAATTGTTGGTGACCTGTGTTCACTGTGATCACATAACAAGAATGCTAATTTTAAAGTGTGACTGAATGTGATGTTACTGTAAGTGAACTCTGGAAGTTCACTTGCTTATGAATTAATTTAAGATTTTGAATACCTTTTCACTTCCCCCAAATACTTTTTTTTGACACCTAATGCCAAAATTCAGTAGCTCAGAAAGTACCTTTATTTACCAAAATGTTTTGCTGATTTTGCCACTGGATGGCGCATTACACCTTCCAACTACCACATAAGACTGCTTGTAATGCATATTCCACATGATTGTTATCTATTTTCAAATGCATTAAAAATATTAATTTTTAATGTACTGTGTCCTTTTGAGTTTTTCTACACTGCAGTTCATTCTAAGAATCACATAGTTCTTTTGAAAATCATGAGATACAGCACACAGTAGGTAAAAGACCCAGTAGCTAAAGGTCATAAATTTTGTAATCAACACTTTGTTCCCCTGATGACTATCTTCACCCATTGAGTAGCTGTGGCATAGGGACCAAGAAGAGTTACTTTTGATTTGATCTAGTTTCTGTTCGGAGTTTAGCTAATCTTCAAGTGCCTAGAGGTATTATATTTCCCACAAATAGGGAAGGGCAAACTGGGAAGAGCAGGTGTATTGAATGCTGTAGATGGGCACATGAGGCCTGAATTGCAATTTACTGTGTTACCTGAAGTAGTGTGGGCTTGTGTAAGGTTTTGGGTTGCTTCACTCTATTAAGGTATTATTTAGGCAGCAGCCCCCTTTTTTAAAAAAAACCTGTATATTAGTAAGGAATCAGTGCCTTAAGCAGACCATGGGCTTTGCACCTAATGAATTCCTTATGCTGAGGCAGTTGTTTCATGTTTGGGGGATTTTGATATTTAGATTATAGGATCTTGTAACATGCCAGATGCCCACAAGGTGGTGAACTTATAGTATTTCTGACTGAAATAATGCATTTTGGACAGTAATAGACAAATTTTGAATCTGAACTACTCCCTCTATCATTCAATTAAAAAGCATAGATGTGTTTGTAAATACAGGGAAGATATCAGAATTTTATAAATCTAGCATGTTCTGTGATTTTATCTTTCACTAGGGTAGACATGGTATGATTTATTACTTAAGTTGAGTTGGCTTTTGGCTGGCTGGAGTGATGAAAATGTACATGTATATAAAATGTTTCTTTTTTGATGACTTTGAATTCACTTTTGCATTCAAAATTTGTCAATAGTTAGCATTAAACAATGTACGTGACACAGCAAATGTCTACTTGGTGCTTAAAACAAAACGCTATTGGTTAACTTGAACTAAGATGCTTAACCAGTTATAGTTTGAGATTTTGGTGCTTTGGCAGTCTCTGGCCCTCATGTAGGTTGGTGATATAACCAGTGAAGAAAGTATTATCAAAACCAAGAGGTTTGTTGTTTCCTGTTGTATGGGCAATGACTTTTACAGCAAATGTAGCAGATAAAACAGTGACTTAATTATAATAAATTTACTTCTGACCTAGTTTTGTACAGTGCTGTGCTTGTTTGGGCAGGTTGTGTGGCAGGGTACTGGCACTGTGATAAATCAATTATGTTGACTTGAAAGATTACCTATGTGCTTACTGAAAAATACAATATTAAGATGGGTTTCTTTCAGAATATTGTATTCTAAGTGAGACTTGGTGTTTAGGATCTGAATAATACATGTCTTCCAAAATGATTTGGCACATCCTAAATGTAGTCCAACTATAAATTGTAGGCTGATTTGTAATATTGCTAACATTGTCATATGTGTATCCATTTTTCTAATAAAAACACTTTTCCTAGCAAAATGGTGGAATGTCTGTCTGTTAACAGTTGTTGTCAAGAAATTCAGAATGTCATTAGCAGAAAGTGCTTGAAATTTAAACAACTTATAAAATAAGAGATGAGTTTTACATCCTCAGGATATAAACCTAACTTGCATAGCTCTGTCCCTTGGCCCCTAGTGGAAATGTGTTCAGGCTTGAGGATATTATACTTGGACTGTGGTTCCAGTTAAAATTGGAGCAGAGATAAATGTAAATTCTGCAATAATATTGTTTAATAACTACTTGTATAATTAAGTGGTTTGGGTGGATTTGTTGTCTTAGGTCACATTTATTGAATTTCAATAAGTAGAGTATATGACAGTCATTCAATCTGGTGTTTGTTTACATTTCAGATTTATGGTTTGTTTAAGATTAAAGATGATGGAAAATGGGCAGTTAAAGCTACTCTTAAAATAAGGAACTTTCATTTTGTACCTTGAGAAAATAATACTTGCTTTCATCCCTGGATGTTCATAACTTGATAAGTTAATATTGCCTAAAAGCGCAATACTACAAATGCAGGAAATCTGAAACAGAATCTTATGCATTGTTATAAGACTAGGATATTGAGCTAGGACATTGATATCCACACCTCTTTTTCCTCCTCCTCTGCCCTGCCCAGCCACCACCAAGGACTTGTAATGCACTAGTCACAGCCATAAGATATTAAAATGTGTTCTTCTTTCCAGATGTTCCTTCAAGTTAAAACACTTGCGCTATGTTTGGTTTGTGGGCCATGTCACATTTTTTTTTCCAATGCATAGCACAGCCTGTGTTGAAAGCAGCTATGAAACTGAATGTAATTTGGTTAATTTCTTTAATTCCCAAATATTAAGTTTGCTTTCAGTCATTCAACTCCCCTTTAGAGTAAGTCTGGGGGGGAAATATTGAACGGATTTTGCATAACTAGGAAGGTTCTTCCCATTACTTGCTACATAAGGTACAAGAAAAGTTTGATTGATGGGTCATCTGTATAGGCTTTGTTCATCTCTCACACAGTGTATATGCCTCTGCCATGAATTCCTATTTTACACCTGTGGTTGTGGGCTTTGTTTTATTGATTTAAGAGCAGTCAATGGTATTCTAAATTTTCCACAGGCATTCATAGTTCCAAACCAGTTTCAGTCTTTATCCTGATTTTCAAACTCATTTTCTGAGATACAACAGAGTAGGTTGAGTTTAGACTGCAGCATGTATGTGCACAGTGAGAATGTCCCCAAACACATCATGCTGGAGTGCAAGTTAGTGTTGCTCTGGATGGTTTGCTGCAGACCTTAGTATCACTTCCAAAGGTGGCATTGTGACTAGTTCTGTTGTGAGGCAAAGGATTCCAAGTGAGAATAGGAAATGAGAATACACAGAAACTGATCCTATCCCACAGTACAATGTACTTGCTATAGGTGAGGATATGGGTATATACTATCCTTTGAGCTCAGACCGTTTGAAGGGGAGAGGAGGGAAGGAAGCATGCATGCAAGTTATAGGAGATTCCATTCTGAGGGATACCTTTGAATCATGGGCAAAAGTCTCAGTGGGGATTACTGATGTGCCAGGAACAGGATCTCAAAACAGATTGAAAGTGATATTGAAGAAAGAGGGAAGAATCGGTGTTTGGTTTGGAATTGACAAAATTAGGCGGTTGGTCCTGTGCAATGCATGCTAGGAGTTTTTAAAATGTTATTAACATTTTATATTTAAAGGTTATAAACTCTGGAACAGTGCCCACATTGGTATAGAGATGAACAGATTAGGGAGTTGAAAGAAGGGATCCATCCCAGGAAACTTGTGCAAGTTCTACATGAATTGGACTAGGTGCAAGGTTCTAAGAGAGCATAAATATGAATAATTCTGAGTAAATAACAATGAGAAGAATAAGAGGGATTGTGTATTGGAACAGCTAAAGGCAAACTAAAAGTAATTAAATCAGGAGGGAGAAATTAGTGAACAGGTAAAAGAATGGGTTGTTATGTGGCCCAAGTAAGTGAGTGCATGAAAGCAAAGTACAAAAAGTGGACTGAATTGCAGATGTGACACGTGACATGTCTGTTAATAATCAATTTTGGAATTTTTCTGACAACTGTTGGGTGAACAAAATAGTTAAATATTTTTCTCTATAAGTGCGATATTTGCCACATCTCAGTCCATTGAGAATATACAAGAATACAAGGAGTTTTGTAAGATCACCTCCAGTACAGTCAAACCCTTTGCAGTGAGTACTTTTAGGGCTAGCATTTGTATGTCGGTGGTTCACAGAAGTATGTCAGCCTTGAGTCCTGTTAATTTCTCAAGTACTTTCCATTTAATATTATTCAGTTTTTTTTTTGTAGATGCTCTTCCTTTTTCTGGTAAGCTTATGTCTTGTGAATAAGGCTGTTTTTTAAAAAAAAATGTTTATTGCCTCAACTGCTTCCATATTCCCTGTTAACATTTCTTCTGTCTTTGTGTATTAACTCTTCTTACCCAGTTTTAGAAGCTCTTGAAATCTACTTTTCTTGCCACATTACTGATTTTTTTTATCTTTTTGGTTATCATTTGTAGATTTCTGAAACATTGTCTTTAGGTTTACTCTTGCTGACATTGTCTTTTTTTTAATCTAATGCTATCTTTAATCACACAAATTAGTCTTGGATGGATTAATTTTCCCTTGGAGATTTTATTTCTCAATGGAATAGATACTGGTTCAGAGTTATGGAATAATACTTCAAATGCCTTCCTTTTGTGTATCTACTGGCAGTCCAACTTGATATTCAAGTAATTTAATTTTAAAAGTGTAGCATCCATCAGCTTGTTGCTCTCAAATGTGATACAGGGCACCTCCATGTTCTGGGCAGGGGGGGCGGTGGAGGTGGGGTGTGGGTTCCTAGAAAACAGTTCATGTAATGATTTTTTTTAAGTGTGAACCCACGTCATCTGCACATGTGTCAAGAAACACAAGTTGAAGAAAATAATGTAATTCTTGTTTTTCAGTTTCGTTGAGAGCAAATTTTATTCCATATATGAAACTTTGGGTAGTGATTTGTAAATTCTGTAGGGGTGAACAGCTGTAACACTGTGATTACCTGTATCAAATTCTAAATCACTGCAAATTTTTCTTTAATTCTGACTTGTTACACAAGCAATACTCGATGGTCACAAATTAATTACATGAACTCACTGTCAAAGCTTCCTTCAGTAGTTTGATTTGATCAAAATATATGGAGATTAAAGTTCACTTTAATGTCCCTCCTTTCTATATAAGGGAATCTGGTGGTGGGTATGGGTATTTGGAAGTTTTGGTGATTAAGAATGGAATTGCATCAGTGAAGAAGAACCTACAAGGAGTGGTAAGTGAGCAGATAAAACCATCATGGGCAGAGTTAAGAATAGAATAGTACTTAAGACATTAGCACAAGCTGTATGATGGCCACCAGTATCATCTGCACAGGAGTAAAATGTACGAATCCAGAGACTTGAGCATGTGGCAAGACAAATGATTGACCTAAGACTGCATTGAGATAGTAATAAGTGGACGAAATTGTATTTTAAAAAAAAAAGTAAAGTTGACCTTGAATATGTTGAGTATAGTTTTGTAACAGTTCTAGAACTAATGATACTAGATTTGATGTGAATTGTGTGTTAGATTCAGTGAACAACCCAACAGTGCATTCATATGTATCCGCTATCAGCATCAGTAGATAAAGCAATATGGAATCGCCACAAACCAGCCATGATCACACAAAGCAGTCCATCAAGCCTGTTTCTGACATTCACTATGTTAACATTTTTGACTATTGTCACAATCTACAGTTATGTAACCACTCTGGCCTCTTTTTAGACTTGGATTCCTTTCTATTGTTGCTCTTGTGGAATGTTTAAGAGGGCATGATGATCTTGTTTCTCTTCCTGTTCTATGGGCAATAAAATGTCAATGGAAAATGCTGGGTATATTCAATCTAGGCAACATCTATAAAGAGTAAAACTAAATTAGCTAATCATGTCATCAATCTTCCATCAGTTTCCACCATTTTTGTAATTGCTGTAGATTTCAGTTCAAACTTTGGAAAGCCCAGGACATATGATCCTGTATGCCCTATTTCAATATTTGGTAAGATAATGGCTTTATCTTCATCTCAACTTTGATCCCTTCAGTGTCCCAAATCTATTGATATCAGCCTTGTTTGTGCAGGATGATTACAACTCTGAGGACAATTCAGAACTTGGGGTAAATTTCAGGCCTAAATGGTCCACTTTAGATCCTGAGATTATACTCTTCTTATTCATGGTTCTACAGATGGATGAACCTGCCATTCAACATCTACCCTCAATCTTTTTCAATGAAATCGCTTCTCTCAAGAACAATGACTTTGGGTCCATCCCATTTGTATCTTAGAACAGACAATTTACCATAGCAAAAGAAAAATAGGACAGAATTGAATCACTCCCACACTTTCTTGTTAATTTGTCCCCCAATTTTTAGATGTGCTTCTTCTGAAGGTTACAGTTGTGATTTTTTTTTTGACAGCCTTTGTGGTTACAATGTGGTTACAAATTTTTTTGTGGTTATCTGTTTTGCCTCTCAATTAGTGAGTGCTTTATGAAATGTGTTTTGGATTTTGGTTACTTTATACTACATCCTACAATTACATAAATTACTGGATTTTGCTACTGGATTGATGTATATACTTATTTTCCCCCATGTTACGTTCCACTGGAAATGTGATGAAATCCAGCTCAATCTTTATCTGCATCCAACCATTTAAAGACTCAGGCTTGTGTTTATTTTCCATCCTTATGTAGAAAACTAAAAATTAATGCCATTGATTTAAGGAGATAACTTTCTTTTTAGGAACAAAGTGAAGAAAGCCAGGAGCAATAATGTGAGAGTAGTTATGCACGGATGTTCATCCTCGTTTTGTTCATTTCATACTTTGTTTTTTGGTGGTTGCGTCCAATGATATTATGCTAGCTTTGATATTGTGCCAGTAAAACAGCAAAAATGATTTAAACTTCCTACCTCTCTTACTGCTTTGAAATTGAAGGCTGCGACTAATTTCAACCACTTTAGTTCAGTAGTTTTGATTTTTTTCACTTTGGTAACAGTTTTCATAATACACAATGATATTGCTGAAATGAATCCTATTTTGTTGTCAGTCAGCATGATAGAAAAGGTAATATGTAGGTTGGAACAAGTGTAGGCATTTTCCTTAAGTGGGCCCTCCACAATGCTATTTGCTTTGTAAGGTCCAAAATATCATCCATATCTCATGTATCAAATTTGAAACTTGCTGTGGCTAATTGCCATCTTGGGTTTAGAAACCATAAACAAGTATTAGATGTGATCTTAATAGATATAATAAAATAGCTTATGAATAAGTGGTCGAATTTTTCTGTTCACTTGCTGGTTAAATGGTCCAGTGTAAACCTGTGGGCACGGGTGTTTATTTTGTATTGCTTTGTTAAATTTGGTTACCTAATACAATGGTGTGCTACGTGGGGTGAAAATAACAGACTTCAGCACCACGAAAACAGCAGCAACATTTTATGAAAGGGGGAGCTGCCATCGTGTTGAGGTTGACCAATCAAAATAATCAAAGAACGAAAGCCCAATCTCTAACAAGTGGCTCCAGCTGGGTGCCTGTTCTCTGGATGGAAAACAAGGAAACATTCTCCCTAATTCCTCTGAAGTCAAAGTACCTTTTGTAACCGGACATAAAACCTGATGCTGTCAGAAAAATTCATGGCAGAAAACCGAACTTTACCGAAAGAAAAAGATTGCGCAATTTTGCACTGGATGGTGATAACTATATGAAGCATTGCGTGTTAAGTTTTCTGCTGAATTGGTGCTTGCTGCTGAGATGTATCTGTTGTCATGCTTGTGGCCAGTTAGCGATTTTTGTTTTGGACAAAGGTGTGTTGGTCCAGTGTCTCGAAGGTTTCAACTTTCGGTGGGTCAACTTCAGACTTTTCCCATCCCTGCTGTTCCTACTTGCAGGAGCTAAAAATGACCAAACCCATAAGTGCCAGATGAAACAGTGTATGTATTGGTGGAAGGATAAGAGCTCACAGGTGGATGGGTCATTAATTTTGATTCATCATGTTACCTAAGTTTCTTAGCTTGGTGATTAGCATTAATGCAATGTATGTGAATTATCTTTTTAAATAAATGACTGGTCTTTAACTATTGGATGTGACTCATTCAGTTTGTCATTGCTACATTTAAGTAATATTCACTTATGACAAAGATCATTTTATATGACTAGTGATGAACCAATTTCTATAAAAAACAAGCAATTGTTGACTAATGGGGTTAAGGGAAAAGATACATGACCATGTGCAACCAGTTGCATTAAATGAGGATTGGCGTAGCTTATTTTAACTTTCTTTTCATTTTGATATTATGCTAATAGACAACATTGTCGAGAGGGATTCCAAGCTAGTTCCTTGAGGGGATGATGAGAAATTTTGATGAAATTTTAAAGTTCTTCTACAGCCTTGACCTCTTGTGACATGAGATAAAAATGCTGCTCATATCCCACCCTCGTGGACCAGGATGAAGCACCATCAATGTGGTTGTTTGGTGTACTTGATGGAGACATCTCTGGTTTCACCGAGCTGTATCCCCCCCTTTCTGCAAGATTCCTTTAACCAAGCATAAATTTTGTTAGAATCCTGACAGTTATCCATAGTAGTTGGAATTCAAATCCATTGCAAGACATCATAAAATCATATTGTTCCCAAAGGAACTGCAGTTCACATGTAACCCAGAATTAAATGTGTTTACCTGAGGAATCAAAATAATAGAAGTTTCAACCGTGCATTATTATAAATCCACCAAAAGTATATAAATTGGAGGTGAATTAAACTATAAAGTACATAAAATAATTTGAAGGATGGTGAGTATTTCACACCATGGCTGAAGTACATAATTTTTAAAATTCATATGCACAAAATAATTTTATGTCCTCTCCATTTCAAAGGCATTATATTGTACTGCTGGCGAGCGCTCCAACAGAAAAACAGCACTTAGAATGGTAAGTCATGGAGATTGTTGATATTGGGTATGATGGGGGTGGAGAACTATTGGCAAGTTTTTCATTATATTTGTTTTCCAGAGTTTGGATACAACAGTAGTATTAAAATTGCCAATATGCGTCTAGTCACATCTAGCTTTTCAAATTGTGGCCATTAAGGCACGAGACAGCCAGTGAGCCCACTGGACCTTACACCAGTGTAGGCTAGGAGAATAGGAAAGAAGAAAAGTTTGATAATACAATAACTGTCTTGTGGCATATGAGTTGCTTGGTGAGCATGATTTTCTAAAATCTGAAGACACGAGGATGGTGCCCAGAAGAGTAAAATGAGCTGTTTCTTTTTGTTGAATGTCAAAAGGATAACAGATCTTCACAAAAAAGGCTTCCATCTCCTGAGTTAGCCTTCTGCCCTCTCTATTGATTCAAGGCAAAGGAGTGATGGCTTTCCAGTGTGTACTGGTTTAGCTTGGTCATGGTTATGCATCATCAAGCCAGGATTTGAGCAAAATCAGAATTATATTAGGGAAGATGTATATTGTTTGAACAATAAAACAGCATTCCATCTATATTTTCAGATGGGCAACAGATCTCTGCCATTATTTGCAGATGTCCTGCCAAACATGCCACCACCAAGCTCTACCATCAGTAGAAAATTATTTTTTTCTCCCACTTAATATTAGAATCATGCTTTCTATGTAATGGCGGTCAAATATGACTGCAGAAGTTGCTGCATTCCAAAGTAACTAATTGTATTTGAAGCATTGAATTATTCCAGGCATGATGTAGAGAAATATAAAATTAGGCTTGTTATTCTATCACTGTTATATTTATTTAGTTCGTTCTGTAGGTCTCAATCGGGATATTCCCTCTTTATAAGCAGCCTGGTTTTAGTTCTCTCAAACCTTGCTAAAATGCGGTACCATATGTCGTTTCTTGAGATCTTCATTTGTTAACTTTTTTTTGATTTTAGGGTGGGATTGGTGGAATCTAAAATCCGAATTCTAATTAGCAGCTTAGAAAAGAATGAGTTTATTACTCTGGCTCATGTTAATCCACAATCATTCCCAGCTCCAAAGGACAATCCTGAGAAGTAAGTCATTTCATCTGTTTGTAATTTTGTTTTCAGGATTGTAATTTGGTTTATTTCAAGTGGTTGCCGAACTAGAGAGAGGCAAAATCAGCCTCAAGCAGTGCTAAAGATAGTTTGAGAGGGAAAATTCACTATCTTTGCTCTTTGCAGCGAATATTGTAGTTTTGCAAATGCTCATGTATCCCATTATAAGTGTACTTTTCTCCCCTAGAGATGAATTCAGTACCATGTGGGTCATTGGGATAGTCTTTAAGAAAGTGGAAAACAGTGAGAACTTGAGTGTTGACCTGACGTATGACATTCAATCATTCACAGATACTGGTAAGAGCATTTGCTTTCTTGGCAGAGTACTCTATTGATACAAAGTGAATTCAGTATTTTTAATCTAATTTTATAAAAGAATATGTTGTTTTCATGCAGATGTGTCTTTGGAGAAAATGTATAAGATTAACTTTGCTTAATTGATGTTTCAGTGAAATTTTGTTTATCTGCAGTTAAAGTGCATGAAATAGTGACCCTCTTGAAAATTTACACACTGCATTTATAATAATCATTTTGGAATATGTTAAGCTTAAATGAAACTGCCTGTGGGGCAAGGGTGTCCATTTTTAATGGGCACCCCTCAACATTGTTCTGTTGGCCCATGTTTTGATCTGGCTGTGCTTTAGTCAAAATAGAAGTTTATTGTCCTGCTTGCCAAAAAATTTTGTTTCTTGTTATATGTCTCACAATGAGGTTTATAGCTTTGCTGCAGAGATGGTTTTGAATGTCATATTCATGGTCACGCTTGCCCATGGTTGATTTGTAGCATGTATTGTTCACCTGAACCAGATGTTCTTATCCTTCCTGAAACTTCAGACTTTTTCATTTTCTGGTTTCAATACTGATCCTTTTTGATTTTGGACATTTCCTTCATGGTAACTGTGGTTTCAATTCTCAACTTTCAATTGAAGCCGAAACAGCATTTTGTGGTAATGTGCTTGCACACTTTTGCCATTGCTGTTTGAAGGGTTGGCACTTCCATGTTCAGGAATCTTCCATAAAGGAAAATTGTGAGCCTTTGAAGAATGAAAAGGAGTGTTGATTGAAAAGTGAAGCAGTAGCAGTTATTTTCTCTACCTTTTACAGTTTATAGACAAGCAATGAACAGCAAAATGTTTGAAACGGATATGAGGATTGCAGCAATGCATGTGAAAAGGAAACAGCTCCATCTACTCCTACCCAGTTATGTTCAACAAAAAAAGAAAAAGGTAATATTACATTTAGATATGCAGCATGAATAATATCTCCCTGGTATCTATTGCTTTCAAGTGAACACCTCTTCTAAATGAAATTTAAAACTATTTTGGCTGTGCATGTTACAAGAAGCTCGTACAATGTATAATCTGGATCGATGTAAATCTTTGGGTCAAGTTATTCATTTATTTTATTGTCTCATAATTTAAGTGTTGCTTTGTAAGACTTCTTACAAAACTGATATTTTAGTTCGTACTGTAAGTTATAGAATAGTAATATCCGAAGGCAGTTGCTATCTTTGGACATTATTGTGTTATAATTGATGTTCTGTAGGCAGTTGTCCCATTAAATGACGATATTTGTTTCCATCTAGTTTGTCATTTTGCAGAAAAATGAAAATCTCATTGTTACGCTTTAGTGATCCTGTTTCTTACTGAATGCAGGCTTTTAATTCATTAATGTTGGAAATAAGTGATATGTGAAAATTCTTGCATTTGTGCACGGAATAATTGTTTGTTAGCTTTATTACTGAGTTAACAGGCTCCAGGAGCCTTGACTTTCCTCATTGAAGAGGATTGGTATGGGTGGGGGGGGTTGTGGCGTGAGTCTCTGCCCCAAAGGGACTACCTGATGACAGCAAGTGTTTTGATACCCATTCAAATAAACTTCAGAAGAAACTGAGAAATGTACACTTTGGCAATGCAGCCATTTTTATTTTGAAGTCAGACAATGTGTTTCAGAATAACTCAGTCATGTTTGTGCCTAAACTTGTAACTGTCCTAAGAGGAAACACTAATGAGGAGGCTCTCGACCACATCCCAAGAGAGAAATGACCATGACTGTCCTTGTTAAATCGTTTAGTGGTTCCTATTCTGATTTACTGTTTTACAAACAGCTGATATATAGAATGTATCAAAGAATTCAGATTTGCTATTTGGCAATTAATTTTTAAATTTATTTTTCATCCTTAGCATTCATTGGAGGGAAACAAAGCCAACTGTGAAGATGAAAATAGCATGGAAGCCTCTCTGGACAGTGATCATAGCCTGCTAGTGCCTTCTAGTCCGTTACAGAATGCCAACAGTCCCCAGAGGTAACATGGATGTTACTCTTTTTTTTCCCCCAAAATAAACACAGATTCAGTAATGTTCTCCTTGCAAATACATCCAGAATATCATTGGGAAATTTAATATAAACTCCATTTACAAAAATCATGCTTATTAACTGGGATTGGAGGGACAGTCGAGTAGAGTTGTTCAAATGTTGACTAAAATGACATGATCTGGTAGGAAGGGATTCCTGCCACTAACAGAAGGATAGACCTAATTAATAATAATAGAAATGTTCAAGAAAACACTGGGTGGTTTTAAGCTTGAGGCAAGGGTTACAAATTTCTATTTCTATAAACAGTTGCATGTTAGTATTTTGGACATTGACATACAGACCGTCACCATGTTACGAATGCCTGACTTACAGACACCCCTACATATAAACGTGCGCCCATGATGTTCAAAAACCTGTCATACATGCATGTTTTTTTCCTATAAACGGCAGAACTTGTTTCTCCTTTTCTCTCTCTCGCTCCACTTGTAGTAATTATCCTTATCAATTTTGTGTACTTTTGATACCATTCATTATGGTTACCATAATGAGTGATTTTTGTGTGTTTTGTGACATAAGGATAAAATTGACTTTGGATGTCTGAACCTGTTTGTTACCCAAGGTCAGCTTGTACTGAAAATTTAGAGAGTAAAACTGATAGACAGTGGGGGGAAAAAGAGCAAAGATTCTTTCTGAATTTTCCCCTGTCGTCTTAGCCATATTAAAAATATTCTTCATTTCTTTCCCTCCACACCTTAAGTAGTCCTGCTTCAACAGTGAATGCGGTCAGTTTTCTGAATACAGAATCGCATGTGGAATTGGAGGCCATTCTTTCCAAAGGAAATTCCTTTTCCAGCTCAGAAGGTAAGTAACAGTTCTTTGAATTTGCTTTGTGGGAGAGAATTTGAATGAATTTGGGGATTTGGAATAACTTCATCCCTTGAACAAAAGTACGAAATGATGAGTCTTGATCCCCAGCCTGGGAACAGCATTATTCAGCTAGTCTACACGATGATCATATTGGGGAATTACACTGCACTGGAGAATTTGACTTTTGTATGGAATAACATTTTTAGCCCATGAACAGTCTTGGAGAAAGGAAGTGTCCTGTTGGAAGGCCACAACACACATTAAGAGTTTCATAAGGCATAGGGGGAAAAAAAACATCATCCTCAACAACTTCTAGGTTTCCTTAGTTAACTGCATCTTTGCAGTTGGTTGAAGTTGCTATCCGTTTTGCATGGTAATCATGGTGTTGTGACAGTTTCTGCTCTATTCAAACCTGGATAAGAAGAGCTCTGCCCCGCTGCTTTCAGACTTCATTCACACCCCCTTCATGGTGGTGCTGCCACAATTTTAGACTCTTAATTCTACCTCTCTCAATTATTGTCACTTTAGCATTTTTTTTTGCACCACCTCAGAATGCACTACGAGCTTTATACACTGGTTTATTATTGTCACTTGTACCGAGGTACAGTGAAAACTTATCTTGCATACTGATCGTACAGGTCAATTCATTACAGTGCCGATACATTGAATTAGTGCAGAATGCATTGAGGTAGTACAGGTAAAA
>JARFYF010000001.1:135436723-135453192 GCA_030265395.1 Rhina ancylostomus
CTTTCACAACATCCAGCTTACAAAACTGAATTTTAGTGCATTCCCATAAACCATTGTCACTGATAAAGAACATGAACTTTTTTTTAAAAAAGTATATACAAAAGGTTACTGATATTTCAGTTTGACAAAAATGTGAACAAAATTCCTGAATCTCATGTGATAAAAATGAAGCCTACTTATGTCATTAGAATTCATTGATTTGGCCTGGGGCTGCAGTTCTGCAATACAAAGACATTTTTGTGCATCATTTAAAAACCACAATAAAACAATGGGAAGCATTTGAAAATCCTGTACTAGCCTTTTGCTCTTCACGTTCAGTAGCATGATGACACTTTTCAATTTTCCACTCCCGAAGAAAATCCCTGAGGTAGCCAAACAACGTAAGAATTCCGTATCCCATGTAGGTCAACACAGCAACGAGCATAGGAGTTTGCTCAAAGGATTGATTAAATGGCTTTTTGTACAGTCCTCCATTCTGCGCAATATGGATCTGGAACAGAAAAGTCACACATACACCATGAATGTATTGCTGTTTAGTAGTATTCAATTTTCAGTGCAGGAAAGGTTCACCCTCAAGAGAACCATTGGGATTTCCATATGTAGCTGTTAAGACTAGCTGTAATTACAACTTATATGTATTATTGCAGCTCAACTGCAATTTTCCATTAAGACCATGAAGTGACGGGTATCTTGAGCCAGAATGGACAAGATTTCACAGTAAATTTGCTCACATCTATTACTGAATTTTAAAAATTAATGTTAGGAAGCAGTTTCAGTTTAGGGCATGGACACATTGGGTCAGTTTTCAATATTAAAGCGAAGTTGCTCAATCCAGACTACTGCCAGATGATTCAAATAACAAATTTAGATCAGTTTTAATGACTTTTATAGACCTACAAGGTTCAACAAGTCTTACAGGATTCAAGTGCTCAGAATTACTCATGATACTCAAAGCACTCAAGACAGCTTTATGGGAAAGTTTTCACCAAAAACATTGACATAAATATAATAAGTATATCCCAAGGATTTTCTTAGCACTCCTGAACTGTAATGTCATTTGCAGAATCATATTTCAACACTGCCTCAGATCTACATAATTTGTTGCACAAAATGGAAACTGATCACAATCAAAGTTATACAGAAGTAAGCATTTAATAGCTTCACAGACTTCATCATCCATTTTAAGAAAGCAAACTACAAAGATTAGCCAAGATACTTATGTAGCATTTATGTCTCCAACAGCTCTCCCAAGTTGCCTTGATTGAAAGACTGACAAATTTCTATAGATGTACAGTGGAGAGCATTCTGACTGGTTGCATCACAGCCTGGTATAAAGCCTCCAATGCACAGAATCACAAGAGGCTGCAGAGGGTTATAGACTCAGCCAGCTCCATCATGGGTTCAACCCTGCCCATCAACAGGTAATCTTTAAGAGGGAGTTCCTCAAGGCAGCAGCATCCAGAACATGCCTTCTTCTCATTACTAACATCAGGGAGGTGGTACACAAGCCTGAAGATCCATACACATTTCAGGAACAGCTTCTTTTCCTCTGCCATCAGATTTCTAAACAATCCATGAATCCGTGAATACTACCTCATTATTCCTTTCTTTGGTCTGTAATTTAGAGGTTTTTGTACTGTACTGCTACCACAAAAAACCCAAGTTTCATATCTTGTCAGTGATAATAAATCTGATTCTGGTACCCAAATTGAGATCACAATTAAAGAGCAAAACCAAAGCAGTCAGTTAAGTAGAACATTCAAAATATATTTGAAACCAAAGTAGTGTATAGTGCTTTGAGATAAGGTTTTTGGCATTAAAAGCCATGAAAGTTTAATGTATACATTTACAACTAGATATTCCTGATGAGCTTGCAGCATTGTCTATCCAGTGATTTCAAACACCGCTCTAGACCCAGCCAGGCCTTGCTTTAGAGACAAGAAATTCTGCAAATGTGGCCTTCCTGGACACTTGTCTCTGCCACCATTTTGTGCCGCATGGCTTCCAGCTCTGCTTCCAGGCCTCCCATTTTGCCCCAAAGATCTCATACCTGCATTCTCCTCTCCTCCCCCATCCTTTAGTCCATGGTCCACTGTCCTCTCCTACCAGATTCCTCCTCCTTCAATGTTGTAAAAGTACAGCATCCTTTTCCCATATACACTGTACGTTATCCCCGTGTCTGCATGGGTGTTGTCCTCTATTCCAAAGATGTGCTGGTTAGTAGGTTAACATGGGTTTAAATGGGCAACGCAGATTTGTTGGGCCAGAACCGCCTGTTACTGTACTGTAAATAAAGTTTAAGACTTAAGTGGAAAGCAATGAGCACCTTCCCCCACCTGAAGAAATGTGATGTATACTCACTACTTGCCTGGATGAAATAAAATTCCAATCACAATCTCCAACATTCAGGAACCTCTACATCCAGGGCACTTAAGTAACCCACTGCCAAGCACCCAAAACATGCAAGTTCTTCCACTATTGGTGGCTGCAATGTGTACACCAAGTACTGTGTAAGCTTCTGAAGGCTTCAACAGAATCTCCCAAACCCACAACACCTGCAGACAACCATATGCCCATATCATCACCTGATAATAGATCAGCTCTCCCACCACCCCAACACCACCTCTTCATTGCTGGGTCACAAAGGAATTCCCCAGCAGCAGTGTGGATTTACCTTTACTGCATGGACTGCAGCAGTTTAAGGTGAATGCAGATAAGAGGCTGCAGTTGCTGTAATCTGGAGTTTAGCATGGGGGAGGGGTGGGGGAGGAAAATATGAGCAAAAATGGAGGAAATGAGAAAGAGGGCGACATTAACCACAGCAAAAGTAAAGCCACATTTCAAATGTCCTGGAATGGAATACCACATTTTGAGAGCACAGGTGGTAGAGATAGAAACTAGGAAAAACATGTCATCCTACAAGAGACAGGGTGAGATGACGTGTAGTCAAGGTAGCTATGGGAGTCAGAGGGTTTAAGCAAAGATGTCATTGGATAGTGTATCTTGAGATGGAGATGAGATCCAGAAAAGTGAGCAATGTGTCAGAAATGGTCCAAGTGAATTTGAGCACAGGATGGAAGTTAGTAGTGAAGGTGGTAAAATTGACGAGTTCCACAAGTACAAGAAACAACACCAATGCAGTCATCAATAAAGTTGAGAGAGTGTTACCAGAGAGGGTCTGGAACAAAGATTGTTTCACGTAGCCAACAAAAAAGACAGGCCCATGCAAGTGACCGTGGACACACCTTTGATTTGTAGCAAGTGAGGGGAATCAAGAGAAGTTGTTCAGGGCAAGTACAAGTTCAGCCAAATGGATGAGAGTGTTAGTAGAGGGGAACTAGCTGGATTTTTGTTGCAGAAAGCAGAGACCTTTAAGACCTGATGGGGGATAGATATAAAGACTGAACATCCAGTGAAGAAGAGGCAATGGAGGTCAGGGAATCAGAAGTTGTCAAAATGGTGGTGGGCATGAGGTGTCCCAAATGTAGTGGGACTGGACAAGGGAGGCAGGATAGAGTCAAGGTACAAAGTGATAAGTTCAGTGGACAAGAGCAGGCAAAAAAACAGTGGGCCTACCAGGTAAATCCTGTTTGTGGATCTTGGGTAAGAGATGGGCGTGGGAAGTGCAATTTTGGAGCACTCTCAGGTTAGAGGCTATGGAGGAGAGATCACCTAGCATGATGAGATCTTCGATAGAGAAGACAGTGGCCTGGAGTTAGTTGGTGAGGTCAACTGTTTGGGGCAGAGGGATGTGGTGAGAGAAGTCAAGGAAAAAAAAATGTGAAACAGCTCCAACTAGTTTTTGCTCCAGTTTAAGGTGAATGTTCTTAGGATAGGGAATAAATACCAGCTTTGCCAATGACATCCACATCCCATAAGCTGAAAACAGAAGCCTACAGTCACTCCATAAATGGATTTCACATTCCACGTACTTAACATGTATATTTTATTTATGAAGCCTAACATTGACTTGAGGGAATGTTTGTTCACTCCCTAAAAAGGTGTGTACCCTTATCTGACTTTCTACCCCAAAATCCTACTTCCCATTTTTCTAACAGTGGTAAACTCAATAGTATCTATCCAGAATTTACATGCATAGCATTAAACAAAGGACTGACTTTCAGTTTGGAGGGTGTATGCCCTCTTCTCATTACTACCATCAGGGCTGTGGTACAGGAGCCTGAAGATTCTTCCCCTCCCCCATCAGATTTCTGAATGATCAATGAACACTACCCCATTATTCCTTTTTCTTTTGCACCATTTATTTTTGTAATTTATAGGTGCCTTTGCATTGCACTACTGCTGCAAAACAACAAATTTTACGTCAGTAATAATAAATCTGATTTTGATGCTATTGAGTCAAACCTACTCAGCGCAAATCACAATTGATTGATATATTGTTCCTAGTTAGTGATATTACAATGCTGTTATGGAAAATATACAATCATATTGGCACAGTAGAGAATGAGACATTTTGCTCATTCGGTTCTGCTATGGGTTTCATCTGCCAATGAACAAGCAACATTTCCCTGTGCAGTTATTCCAAGGCAAGCAATCACAATTTGAAGAGTTTTTTAAAAATCCTCAGTTGCCACTAATATTTATCTACACAGCTGTCAGCAGACTTCAAGGAAAATTTAAATTGCTCAACAGTAAACTAAAGTATTCTGCATGTACAGTTGGGTGATGAGCTCAAATAACTAGCTTCCTCACATTGGTGCACGTGGAATGTGTCATTTTTGTGTCACTGGAGTACTGTCATGATTACTGACCAGGGACTGAAGGCATACTTTTTAATTGGCTGAGGGGAATACAGAAAAATCTCACCGACTCTAGTTATTTTCTCTGCTCACTGTCTTGGGAGATGACATGGTTGCAGATTTGGGGCAAAGTGTCAGAAAACAAACCACAGTTTGCCAAGGTTCCAAGCCTGCAGATGCTACACAGTATTAATGGGCCTTCGACTAATGGAACTGCAAATCATTACTCTAAACAGAACATCTGCCATGAAAACAAAGTGGTATTTTAATCAGGCTCTTAGTATATTTTCCAGTCATGTTCAACAATAAATAATATCACAATTGAAACAAAGCACTAACAAGATCCATTCAAGGTTTTGAGTGTAATTTTAACATTAGAAACTTGAAACCACATTGTGGGTGGGCTAAAAATCCTTTTCTTCCAGTCAAATATTTGTACATATATAGACCTTACCAGAACTGGACCCTTCACACTAGATCTGGTTCCTGCTCTGGTTCAGTGATGTACCCTAACCAAATGAATGGATCTGTAGCAGGACAAGTGTTTTACCTGTAATTGGTATTGCAAATTAAATGATCAACATGCAAAAGAACAGCACACTGACACACCCTCTCAAAACCAGAGTTACCTTTCAAACAAGCATCTCAGATATTTTGAGATAGCCATGTATGGGGATAAATTAGTACTTAGTGATACTCAAAGGCTACCTGGCACATTCTCAAAGGCTGGATAAGTCTGCTTCAGGTTTTTTTTCCCCCAAAGTAAAAAATGCTATCAGAATCTTGGATACATCCTATTACTACTTTGTTTATTGTTGAATGTAGCTGGAAAATATACTAAGAGCCTATTAAAATACTACTTTGTTTCCAAGCCATATGTTCTGTTCAGAGGAATGAGCTGCAGATCTATTAGTGCAAGACCTATCTAATACTGTATGAGCAGGTGCAGAACTTGCAGACTGGAACCTCATATTTTGATCATGATAAAAATATTATGTGCTATTAATGGAAATTGTTTGATAGGTGGGAATAAAAATACCCCCATTCAATTATGCACTGAAGGCCATCATCCTATCCCACAGTGACATTCAGGCCAGTTAATTGGTTATTCATAAATCATCCATGATTACAAGTCTGAATCGAATTCTGCATCAGGCAGGAACAAAAACATTGAACTGGGATAATTACTGGGACTCGCATGGATAACACTGTCTACCTCTGAAATGGAAGCACTGTACCATCAGTATGTCACAAGATGTAGAAGCTGCAAAGCTAAATTTAGCTGCATCTTCTGCAACAGATGGAGTAATTTTTAAGTGGGAAAGGAACTAGAAATTGATTCTGTAAATTACTGGAGTATCTTTTTCAAACCCCCACCCCCAAAATAGGTGAAATTTTGAGCTTTTGTTTCTGACATTTAACAATTCTTTCCCCTTTTATCCATCATCTTTGCAGTTTTTAAACCAGATGTCTGCTTCAGCACAGGAAAGAATGCAATGGGTGTATTCAGCTTGCTAGCAATTCTTAGGACATTCCAGCAGCAAAGCAACTATGGAATGCTTGGCATTGAGCCATTACATCTAGTTTAGATGCATAGATACTAATCAGTACATAATCAACATTGTCAATACAGGGCAGTACAACATCAACACATCCACTCAGACTACCCTGTCTGTAGTGACACCAAAATAGTCAGCCTAAACACTAAATATATGCACTGCAAAATGATTAGTTTCTCTGTCCCATTTCTAGATTTCAACAGGTTAGCTGGGAACACTTTCACCTGATTTCCCTGTGTATTCAAAGTAGTAAGAGGCATATTTGCAAAGTTAATAACTTCCTACATGGGAAATCTGAGAGTCAAAGCCACCCCATACCTCTTCGTGTTGGGCATTAAAAAGATAGGAATTCTAAGACATTGTTTTTATTAAAAAGCACACTTGGATTAGAACTAAATTACAATGACAAATAAATCAATTTTCAGAGACTGAAAAACAATTTCAACCCCAGAAAAGCATTCCTTTTATTACTTAAAAGCCTGACTACACATTTTTCCAAAAGCAAGAAAACATGTCTAAGAAGCAAACTTACTACAGGAATCTCTTCTATTCATTATAGCTGATGATTAAGCTTTATTACAAAAATCCACACTGATTCAAATGCACACCAGACAGCTCAAACGAAAAGTCAAAGTGTTTCAATGGTGCAGAGAAACCTGTGGATCCCTTGTCCTCAGGGAATAAATCTAACTTGTTTATACTTCAGCATATAGATCCTTACCACCTGCGCTCCCAATTCTATCTACACTAATGAAGGTGCAAGATGAGTGCTGATCACACAAGCCAGTGCCAATTATTGAAAGAGTAAACACTGAAAATTTCTGTAGTGCTCAAGGTTCATGAAGCAGAATTTCAAGCTTTGCCTACAAATCAGCATATTTAAACTCCCATCATGTACCCCACAATGCTCCCCTCTATCACAGCCACCCAGAAAATGCAAATTTCCAGCTGTTATCTGCATAGTTGTGTGCCATCTTTGCACACAACCAGTGAATCAAAGGTGGTCCTTAATTATGTTGCTCAAAAGCTTGTTGAATCATATCTAGTACACCAAAGGAATACTGTTAAGTATATGGAAAACATTTCTGCAAAGATTTTTGAAAAACAAGGATATAAACATGATATTCAGCCCAGTAAGTTTACAGTGATGTTTATGTTCCATGTGAACCCCCTTCCACATTGCTTCATTTAATGTGTACTCGTAGTCCTTTCTCACATACTTAGCTAGCTCTCCTTAGATTAACCACTCTATGTGGTAACATGTTCTACTTGCTGCAACTGAGGGGGAAAACAAGGAGAATGCACATTTAAAAGTGGCATCTTTAGGGATGAAGGTATTTTGGCAAATGCAAGTCCCCATACTTGATAAGCACACACACCAGTTCCACAGAAGTACAGTGGCACCATAACCCATTAAGATGGAAAATGTAGTTCAAATCCAAAACTGGAGCCCCAAATCTAAAACACAGAAAACACAAAAAGGTACAAGGAATGAGCCATTATAGTTTGGGACCAACGAAAGACAATGGTGGATAGATAATGGCTAACATTATGAATGAATGCAGAAACTGCCAGTGATACTCTCTTCTGGAGCAAAAACACAAGAGACTCAACCATAATTAAAGAAAATAAAAAGGATAGCATGAGATCCAAATAGGGGGTGGAAAAAGTTGCTCACCCTAGGATTGGGACTAATTTAGAATTCAGCAAAAGGGCCAAGATATTGAATAAAGCAAAAAAGTATACTTGCAAGGAACACAAATGCTGACTGTAAAAGATTCATGTAAAAGGGAAATTATTAAAAAAGATAGTATTTTAGTCAGGAATGGGAAAAAATTATAATGAAGTGACATAGTAATTAAACTTTGTCTTCAAATTATTTCTCCAAAATGCTTGAAAATCAAGAGTCAAATGAAGAGGAATTAAAGGAAATTGGCAAAAAAAATGGACGAAGTTACCAAATCCAAGGACTGACAATCTTCATGCCAGAGTATTAAAAAAAACTTAATCATGGCCATCTTCCAATATTTTGAATAGATTATGAACAGTTCTTATAGATTAGAGGGTGGCAAATGTAACCCTGCCCCACCCTTTTAAAAAATAAAATAATTACAGACTGACTAGCCTAATAATATCTAGAAAAATGCTAGCGCCTATTATAAAGGTCATGATAATGGGGCACTTAGAAAATATCAGGAGAATTGGACAATGTAGGCATGGATTTAGGAAAGGAAAAACAAAAATCAGGACCGTGAAACTTACATGAATTTTTCTTGAGGATGTAATTAGTAAGGAGATTATCGATATCTATAAAAATTAGTGAGGGTCAATGGACATGCCAAATTTCCTTGGCCTTCTGAGGAAGTAGAGGCACTGGTGTGCTTCCTTGGCCATTGTGAATAGCTGGGGCCCAAGCACTGAGCCCTGCAGCACCCTATTAGTTTCTGCTTGCTACCCTGAAAAAGACCCATTATCCCTATAATTCTGTCCACCAATTTTCAATGCTAACATATTACCCCTAAACCTGTGTTAATTTGCATGCTAACCTCTTGTGGGACTACTTAAAAGGCCTGCTGAAATCCAAATACAGCCCATTGACCCTCACCAATTTTTATAGATCACCATAGAAAGCATTCTATCCGGATGCATCTCAGCTTGGTGATGGCAACTGCTCTGCTCAAGCTTGCAAATTGCAGAGTTGAGAATTCAGCCCAGTCCATCACGTAAACCTGCCTCCACTCCATTAATTTCCCACTGCCTTGGGAAAGCAGCTAACATAATAAAAGACCCCTCCAACCCTACTCATTCTCTTCTCCCTCCCATCAGGCAGAAGATACAAAAACCTGAAAACTCATACCACCAGGCTCCAGGACAGCTTCTATCCCACTATAGACTCTTGAACAATAACGATGAACTCTTGATCCCACTGTTTACCTCATCGTGGTCCTTACATTATTTGTTAACCAGCACAGCACTTTCTCTGTAACAAACACTATATTCTGCATTCTGCAAAATATTCTATATTCTGCATTTTCCTTTTGTACTACCTCAATGTACTGATGTGGTGAAGCAATTTGTATGGATCGCATGCAAAACAAAGCTATTCATTGCATCTCAGGACATGACAATAATAATCCAATTACCAAAATGTGTGTTGAGGATGCCAAGTGGCTTCAAGGGAATTTAAATAAACTGAGCAAGTTGGCAAATACATGGCAGATATAGTATAAAATTGTTAAATGTGCTATTCACTTTAGTCAGAAAAAACAAAAGGCAGAACATGTAAATGATTGATTGGGAAATGTACTGAGGGATTTGGGCATTGTTGTATGCCAGTCAAGGAAAGCAAAACCTCCAGGTGCCACAAGGAATTAAGACGTCAAGTGATCATTGGCTTTCATTCAAGAGGTTAAGTACAGCATCATGGACTCTTAATACACTTGTAGTGGGTCTTGGTGATCATATTTGGAGTACTGCATGCAGCTTTGGTTTTCATACCCAAAGACATGCTTGCCATAAGATAGTGTAACAAAGCTGATAGAACTGACATGTGGATAGATTGGGTCAATTACATGTATTCACTAGAGTTTAGGTATCTTATTACTATGTACAAATTCTGACAGGGTTGGACAGGCTGGGTGCAGAGAAGGGTTTTCCCAGTTTAGGGGCCTAGAAGCAAGGTTCATAGTCTCATGCAGGGCTGAGACCTTTAGGACTAAGGGGAGAAATTTCTTCACTCAATCCATGGAATCACATCACTGAATAAAAGTACAAGACAGATTTCAAGACATAGAAGGTGTTAAGAGGGTACTGGAGGAGCTGGAATATGGCACTGAGGGGATCAAGCATGATCATAATGAATGGCAGGGCAAGTTGAAAAGGTCAAATGCCTTACTCCTGCTTTTTTTCCTCTATGTTCCTATGCCATATTTGTTCCATCAGTAACTATGGGTTTGTGTTCAGAAAAAAATCTGATCCACATTAACGAGTATATTAGAGATTGCCAGCAGAATTCTGCATTGGAGAACTTAACATATCCCAGCACAAAACATTTTAATCAGGAAAACTTTTGCAACAGCACACCCAAAACTGGTAAACATAGTGAACCAGATTTATAATACTTTATCCACTCCATATAAACATCAACTCAATATTCAGTATATAGAACAAGCACTATTGGGTTTTCATTTACTTTATCACAGGGTGTAAACATTGCTGGCAAGTCCAGCATTTATTATCCATTCTAAATGCTTCCTGAACCAAGAGGCTTGCTGTCCCTTTACAAAGTTCAGCTTGGAAGCACACAGAAGCCAGACCAAGTAAGAATGGCAGATTTCCTTCCCTGAAGGTAGGTTTTTAAAACTGCAAACTGGTTGTTTCAAAATTACAGATACTGTTTTTCCCTAAAATCATAAGACATAGGAGCAGAATTAGGCCATTTGGCCCATTAGGTCTGCTCCACCTGGCTGATTTTTTCACCCCATTCTCCCACCTTCTTCCTGTAATCCTTAACACCCCTACCAATCAAGAACCTATTAATTCCTGCCTTGAATACACCCATTGACAGCCCTCCGTGACAACCAATTCCACAGGTTCACCATCCTCTGGCTAAAGAAATTCCTCCTCATCTCAGTTTTAAAAAGGGACATCTCTTTATTCTGAGGATTTGCCCTCAGATCTTAGACTCCTACTAATGGGAACATCCTCTCTACATCCACTATTCCAGATTTAGTGAACAAATCCTTTGACTAGTAGCACATTTAATGTCCTGAAAGATGCACAGTGCATGAAGAAGCCATTAAAATCATTAAGATATTGGGCAAGGATTTTTTTTTAAAGAAACAGCATGTGCATAATGTGGGAGGCCTGTGGAAAGGAGAAACCTTCAATTAGTTCACATTTAACAACTGCAAACAATATAACCTAATCACAGCAGAATCACCCATAATCTTCAGGACATTGTAGCAAGGGAAATAATTGAACAATGGCATGGAGAAGTGATCTCACCTTACAGTCATACATACTGACCATGGTTTCATATATTCATTAAAAATTCTCTCCTTCACTCATAATAGAAACTAACCAGGTTAATCAGTCATATCACAATTATATACAGCAGGCCCTATAACACACCTGTCAACAGGAAGATCATTACAGCATATTCCTAACTATAGTTTCTTAAAAACTTTATACAGGTTAGTCATCGGATAACTTCAGAAAAATATACTTTGTTTTGAGATTTCACAAGAGATGAGATTGAATCTGTTTTCTGAAGGCTGTGTTTGCAGGATATTCACATTAGGCCAATGTTCACAAATGGACTACACTGATTAAAAGGGACTGCGCATTGCCTTACTTGCAAATGAAAAGCTAAGACCTTCTATTCTTATTAAAGAATCACCGCCCATTAGATTAAAACAGTCTTTTAAAAGGCAGCACATTATACATTATTTAGAAATATCTACTGGTTAAAGAGCCTCCTACAAGTTTTCTAACAAATCAGAATGCCTTTTGTCAAATGAGTTGGAGAAGCAAGAAATTAATCACCATTTTGGAATACTGTTTCCACAGAGTAGCATCACATTGCCATTCTTTTCTGAAGGGGAGAAATGGTGCTTGATGTCTGTACTTAGCAGTGAGTACAATATTGTGCTACATTAGTCACGTGGCACTTTGTGCCAGGAATGAGGACACCAAGCTGACTCATTGTGGTTTATGAATCGCAGATGCAGATTAGAACCACAGCACAATACTAAGCATCTCTTAAATAGCTCATCTCTGTAAAGAACGCTGAGATGCCCAAGTGCCAAATATAGAATAAAGTAGTTTTATTCTGCAACTTAACCAATATTTAATTTGCAGAGCACATGTACAATGACGATAAATGTGTAAATTTTTACCGTGGGGAAAGGATGAGCTTGTAACAAACAGCAGCAGACTAAATACATTTGAGGATATCAAAACTGGCAGTAAAACCAAATAATGAAGAAATTATAGGGTGCAAAATGATATGGATTAAGTGGATACAAAATTGGGAAATGGATGGTTAATGCCAAATTCTGAATGTCTCAGTGCCACCCTGAAAGCTGCTCCTCCATTTTAATCATTGGTCAGGAATTCTCACAAATAGTTGTGATGTTTTTCCTAACAGACTTTGAGAGTATCCTTGAACAGTCCACTTAGGAATCTCTTGCCATGTGAGGTAGTGCATTTTGGAAGTGCAATCAAGGCAAAGGAATCCACAATAAACAGTAGGATACCAAGAAATGTGGAGGGACAGAAGCTTCAGAGTGCCTGCCCACAGATCCTGTTAGGTAATGGGAATAAGATCAATGTGTTGTACAGAAAACTTGCTTTAATTTGTCAAGGCACCAAGTTCAAAAACAGGGAAGTTGTAGAACTATACAATGTGGGGCCCCAGAACATTTTAAAAGATACTGGTCACACTACAGGGAGATGTGTGCAGAAGGGAATGTTGCCAGGAATGCAGAATTATTACAAGGAGAGACCGACTTGGAGATTAAAGATTTAATTGTCATGCATAAATTTGAGGCCTAAACAGGGCAAGCAAGGAGGACCTATTTCCCTTAGTGGAGGTCAATCACCAAGGAATGTAGATTTACGATAATTTGAAGTTGTGATAAATTCAAGTTCATTAGAAAGTTGAGGTTTACAGCCACCCTGCTATGAAAACAAAGTTCTACAAATTCAATTCCTCATTTTCCAACACACGCAGAGTCAAATTTAGAATTTGACTCCACAATTAGAAATTCTAATGTTGCATGAAGACATTATACCAAAGTTTAAGGGAGCCCTGACAATTGTTAAAGCTCACCCCTTTATCCAGGGCTTTTCACAATCTCAGGACAACTAAAAGCACTGTCTGGCAGTGGTCATTATAATGCAGCAACTAATTTCCTATGTGCCAGAAGATACAGGGAAGTTAAAATTTCTTACAAAAAAAAGCATTGTTGATCAGGGAACAAAGAGGGAGAATTCATATCATAAGTAGGATCCTTTACTAAAAAGGAAAGCAAGGGCCTCAGCTCAACCAAATGCTACCCCAACGTCATAGGACCCTTTAGTTCTGCACTACAGAAAAAAATGCACAAAATAATACCAGCCACTATCCATGGAGAACCCATATAATTCAATTACTTGGGAGGCACTGAGAAACATCCTCCACAAAAATTCTCCATCTTCCATGCTAGCCATAATATCAAAAATCTACACAAAAATCATACTCAGTGAAGACTATGTCATTGTCCCACTTTACTCAATCTTTCACACCACAACATGGCACCTCATTTCCACTAAACTTCCTGTGGAAGTGGAGCTAATGGGAAGTTTTAATCCTTGAATATTGCACTCCAGAACCAAGGACACCGAAACCTGTCATTAATCTGCAACCTGCTGAGGCCAATCATCAAGCCATTGTTGATGTATTTATTGAAGGAGACTACAGAAGGTCTTACACTCAATATCTACAACACAAAGATCTTCTACCAACATGCCCCTGCTTCTCCACACTACTCTGACAGTAAAGATTCATGGTGACCACCTCTTTAGGAAGGTAGATGAAATGCACCAGCACTGCCTTTGGTTAATTGAGGAAAAGGGTGAAGATCAAGACCTCAGAACATGTGTTATTTGCAGAGTGATGCAGTAGTGAAGCCAGAAAGCATAATGTTATAATCAGGAAAGTTGGACTAAGGAAGTAAAATTTATTCATAAAGTAAAATCGAAGGAGGAACTTGGTAAAGATAGTATGTGCATTGGTTAAGTGGACAACAATGACACATGACATCTGAAGATATGAACAATTTGCTTTGTCATTTAGCAATGCATCTGGAACTTTTGATAGACTAAATGTTTACGGCTTTATTCCAGTAATATGAAAACTCAAGTGAACAGAAATTCCCAGATAGCCAAGCATACAAAAAAAAAGTAGTGATCTTGTAGCACACAATCTATGCAGCAGTGGGAATATAATCCCAGAGTACATAGATTTGGATACATCAGGGATTTAGATGTTTACAGTGACCTCACTTGCATCCCTTGTGAAATCATCCAAACCTCTGAAGTATGCTAATGTGCAAGTCAACATCTTTTTGTGGAATGCAAGCTGCTTTATACTTAAATTTCTATTAAACTGAAGCCACTGACTACTTAAAAGAAATTTGTCTGAAGTTCACTTATTTTGTTTATAATATTTTGTTTAAAATGGATGCTTTCCATTCAAAATAATTTTGAGCAGATTGAAGATATTGGTGTCTGCTACTTTACAGAATAAGTATATTTAGTTTCAGTTAAAGGACCTCAAATTAATTTAAAATTCACTAATTTAATTCAGGCTAGGTTTAATTGTTTCATTGTCATTTACCAGAAGAGGACACTCAAGTCAATTAAATATTAATTACTCATTTTTCTTCCATTTAAGTAATTTACTTTAAGGGTGTTCACCATATACCAGGCACCAAGTTCCTCATGTTTTGAAAAATTAGAAAAGCTTTAAAAATTCCTGTACAACTTGCTGGACTAGTTCCAACCAGGACACAAGGGTAGCATTAAGCAAATAGTAATCACACCCACAACTTCCTCATTCTCTTGATACCAATAAAAATAACAGAAGGATGAAAGTATATTAAAATGTATCACCATCATGAAATATTCTAACAACTGCAGTTCCTGTGATATCAATCTTACAGCTTCTACAAATGCATCATACCACTATGACACAACTACCTGTTACCTGTAGAGCAACTCTAGCTTTAGAAATGGCTGAACCATCAAAATGAACCTGGTAAGACAGTGAAAGCCCACTGGCAAAGTATAAAGGACCCATATTTGTGTAATTCCACAATGTTTCTTAGAAACATCCCAATGTTCTTCATATACATAATTCTCTTGCACAGTGAAGCTTACTCATTAATTTGTTTTTGGTGTTAATGATGAATTTGCATGCAATTCATATTATCTTTTGGACTTTAGAAACTAGTTAACATAGGGGAAGAGAGAGAAAGGACCACGTAATTACTATATGTAGTATAGTAATCCCAGGTGAGCTACTGCTGATCTCACAGTCAACTGTGTACAACAGTGGTGCACATTAGCAATGACATTTTGAGCAATTATTCCACTTCTCCCAATCAATATGCTACTTGCAGTCCCCTTTGTAAAGTTAAGGCAATAAACGATGACTATCCTCAATAAGAATGGTGACATGGCTTGCGGCCAATATATAAAACACGCAATGTGCACTTGTGGCACATCTTAGTTTAACAGACACCAGCTTTGTTCTAACAGTTGAATTCAGTTCCTCAAACTGCCAAATTTACTCCAAGCCTATTGCCACTAAAATAGTCATTTTCTGTAATCTTCAAATTCAGTATGTTATTACACACTAACCCACGCCTCATTCTGATAAAATAATGGAACAGAAGTCTGGGCTACTGTGTGCCCCAGAAATCCCTGCATTTACAGAAAATGGTCAGAGCAGACTGATACATACAGTCCATTGAAAAAGTTCTTTCACAGCCTTGGAATGTCCTGAACACAATATAGTCAAAGTACTTCATATCCTCCATAAACAAACTCTGCTTTATCTAATTTCACAAGCCCCATACAGTTTACTCATAATATTAAAATTATTCACTTTCAAATGCCTCCGACTTAACCCTTTCCTATCTCTAGCATCCATGCAACATGCCATATGCTTAATTCTGGTCCCTTGCACCTTAAATTTAATTGTCCCAATATTTCAACAATGGTTTCAGCTGCCTAGATATTCAGCTACAATTCCCTTCCTAAACCTCTCTTATGGTACAACCCTTTGAGCTTTGAAACTTCTGGTTCTAATTGTCTTCTTATATAGCTTGGTGCAAAATGTTTCCCAAGCACTAGCATGTGATACATGTTGACATTTTTGGACATGAAGACTCCTGTTGAAAGTATCCTGACTGGTTGCATCATGGTCTGGTATGGCAATTCGAATGTGCAGGAATGCAAGAAGCTGCAGAGAATAGTGGACTTTGCCCATTATGGGCACATCCCTCCCTATCATTGGTATTATCTACAGGAGATGCTGTCTTAAGGCGGCAACATCCAAAGACCCAAAACGTCAACTGTACTTTTTCCTCCTCCATGGATG
>JARFYF010000001.1:135602058-135617712 GCA_030265395.1 Rhina ancylostomus
ACATTTGCACAGGAAAATTTTCTGTCAAAACCTTAACTGTTCTTGAGGCATGTTTCCAAAACAAATTACATTCAAAAAAAGCTAGGTTACTCACCGGTTATTTTTCATAAATGTGTCCAAGTCATCACCATAAGTGTCTTTATCAGCATTCTTGGTAGGTCTATATACATTTTGTGCCATGTCTTTGCCAGATCTCCAAGGCTGGTCATAAACATTGTAAAGTTCATCCTCTCCTCCCGCGAAGCCACTGTCCATGCCCTGCAAAACACAAACATAAGCTGTATTGCTACTACTTTCTGATGGTTTAACCAGAAAACCTAATTGCTCCTAGTTTCTTTTAAATTCAAAGAATGCTCTTAGGGTCCACTCATTTTGTTTTTCCACCAGATTCAGATAGGAACTGCTTTATGCAGCTCAATTTTTGAGATGCAATCCCACATACTGCAGCCCAGAAAATCAAAATTGCTATGCTTATGAACAGGTCATTTATCCCATTAACTGAAAACAGACAATTTATAGCATTAAAAGCTTTATCTTTACTATCTATGATGTGAGGCTTCTGCAATATTTTGCTCAGTATTTTCCAAATGAGAAACCACTGCTTTCTTAATTTATCTGGAATTATAAACACATGATATCCTCTTACTGGGGTTAAGGACAGCTCTTTGCTTAGGCTTTGAAGATGTACAAGATAAATGGTAGTCCTTCAGTATAATTCCTGACAATGACATTGAGGCACTAAAGATTGTATTTAAAAAAAGGTGCATTTTAAGTTCATCTATTTCACAATTCACCTTGAAACAGGAAAGTTATAAGACTAAAATGGAGAATTTCCTTTCAAAATTACTGCAATGCAATGGTAGGGTTAGGAGTAATCTGAATTGGCAAATTAAGATCATTAATGTCTTGCCACATTGCATCAAGTGTGATTTTTTTTTCCCTCCCCATATGGTGAGTGATAACACTATTTGGTTTTTGCTTTCCCTGTTGCAACAATCAGGAGAAAATGCCTTTTCAGCAGATTTGTTGAACCGTTCTCTTCATTTGCCAGCTGGAAAAGCTAGCTCGCACACATGGCAAATGATGGTGGTCGATAAGTGGAGAGTGAAACTTGCAAATACAAGTGACAGCTAATTTTCTAGACAACCATATTTTGTTTTAGGAATGAGGCAGACTTATTACATAAATCAAGTTATGCAATTCTTTTATAATGATCACATTATTTTACCTTGTTCTGGTTGAAGAGTCTTTGGTCATACTGGAGTTCAGTCGATACACGTTGATTTGGTACACCCAATGCAATCAGCTCACTGATATCTCGTTCCTGATCCTTCTGCAGTTTGGACCTGGGATTCAAGCAAGTTTAGTTACTTATACCTTGAGTTCAGCTGGCACCATGAAACTTGTGTAGAAACTCATGTTATAGGGTAGACTCTATTTAAACATCAATTATTGTTCACACTTCAAAATTACTCCATTAGCCGTAAAGAACTTTGGAATGTACTGAAGATGTGAAAGGTATAGAATTGTTACAGAATAGGAGGTAGCCATTTCACCCATCAAGTCTGCCAGGCCTTGGTAGTGGAAGTCCCATTCCCTATTTCCCTACAGCCTTGCAAGTTGCTCACTCTCACGTGGCTATCTAATTCCCCCCGATTGCAGTATTCCAGATTTAACCAGAATTTCTGAAAAATACTGATAATTAAAATGTAACATTACATCAGTTGGCTTAAAAGATAAACATGTTTGTCCTCTACCAGAATTTTACTGATGACGTAGTTTAGAGACAGCAATCCCCCCTCAGAGTTAGAGGGTTATTTGTTCAAAGCCTACCCAGACTGATACAAAATCCATGCTGACACGTCAGTGCAGTATTGAGGGAATATTAATGTTTCATCTGAAGAGAGGTTATGTGCCTCTCAACATGAAATACAGATGTGAGATGTTTTGCAAGGCTCTAGTTTACTGGCCATTATTTCTCTTGATGCTGAGACACAGTTGACAGCGCAATCTCTGAACCAGAACGTTGTGGGTTCAGGTCCTACTCTGGAGACGAGCACGAAAATCTTGGCTGGCACTCCAGGCGTATTCAGAGTGCTGCACTTTTGCAAGTGCCATCCTGAAGGTGAAATGGTGAACTGAACCCCCATCAGTCCTTTCAGATGGGTACCACTTCAAGGCAAGTTCCCACATACAGCGATGTGATAAACTGTTCTAGCAAGTTTTATTAAGGCTGGATATCTTGTGGTGACTCACCTTAAGCCTCATTGCTTGGTGCACATTAGTTCTGCATTACAAAGTGCCTTGAGATCTTGTAACAGTACACACTGAGCAATATTCACCCCTTAATCAGAATTGCTAAACTAGATTACTTGGTCACAGTGCTATTTGTGAGTGCCTACTGTGTGCATCTGGTCATTACATTTTCTGCATTTCAACAGTGACTTACTTCATTTTAGAACATGCCAAGGTTGTAAATGGAATTAATGTATAGTTTCTCAACTACCAACATCAAATACTTAAATTTTTCTATGTTTTGGGACACAGACTGCTTAGTAGAAGAACAATTCTATTCTGAACAGAATTGAACAAATACACTTCTGATCTAATGAAAGAAGGCAGCTACTCATGAAGGTGGAGATGATTAGGCCCTAATCATTGCCATGAGGAACTCCTGCAGTGATATCTTGTGAGTGGACTAATCAACCTTCAGCAGGCGCAAACTATTTCAGGTAGATGCCAGTGTTGTAACTGTACTGGAACAGCTTAGCTGGAGTTAGTTCCTGAATATAAGTCTCTTCTACTATAAAACTAGGATTTGTCTGGTTCCATGGCTTTTGCTGTATCCAGTGTTCTCTGCTGCTTCTTGATAAAATGTGGAATGAATCAAATTAGCCAAAGACTGGCTTCCATTATGTTAAGCCCTGGGAGGAAGCCAAGACTGACCATTTACTTTGGGCGGCACAGTGGCACAGCTAGAGTTGTTCTCTCACAGTGACCTGGGTGCAAGCCTGATCCTGATCGCCATCTGTATGGAGTTTGCACATTCTCCTTGTGACCACCTGGACTTCCTCTGGGTGCTTCTGTTTTCTCCCATATCTCCTAGAGATTGGTAGGTTAATTGGCCACTATAAATTGTGCCCTAGTGTGAATCTGGGGGGAGTTGATATGAACAAAAAATGGGATTAATGTAGGATTAGTGTAAATGGGTGGTTGATCATTAGCACTGACTCAGTGGTCCGAAGAGAGCCTGTTTCTGTGCTTTTTCTCTCTTTGACTCCATTTGGATTTTCTGGCTAAACATGGCTGTGATTTCTTCAGTCTTGTCATTAGCACTCACTGAAGATTGGGGTAAACAGTTTTTGGAGCTTCCTATTCCTTTTAGTTGTTTAATTTTCCACCATCAGTAATGACCAGATGTACGAGGACTGCACAGCATTAATCTAATCCATCAGTTGCAAGATCACTTAGCTCTTTCTATTGTATGCTATTTCTGTTATTTACATAAGAACATAAGAAATAGGAGCAGGAGGAGGCCATCTGACCCATTGAACCTGCTCTGCCATTCAATAAGATCATGGTTGATCTGGCTGGAGACTCAGATCTACCTACCTGCCTTTTCCCCATAACCTTTAATTCCCCTACTATGCAAAAATCTAAGTGTCTTAAAAATATTTAATGAGGTAGCCTCTACTGCTTCCCTGGGCAGAGAATTCCACAGTCACTACTCTGGGAAAAGAGGTTTCTCCTCACCTCTGTCCTAAATCTATTCCCCTGAATTTTGAGGCTGTGTCCCCTAGTTCTAGTCTCATCTACCAGTGGAAACAACTTTCCTGCCTCTATCTTACCGATCCCTTTTGTAATTTTATATGTTTCTATAAGATCCCCTCTCATTCTTCTGTATTCCAGCAAGTATAGTCCCAGGTGACTCAAACTCTCCTTATAGGCTAACCCCTTCATCTCCAAATCAACCAGGTGATCCTCCTCTGCACTGCCTCCAATGGCAGTACATCTTTCCTCAAGTAAGGAGACCAGAACCGCACTCAGTACCCCAGGTGTGGCCCCACCAGTACCCTGTACAGTTGCAGCATAACCCCCCCACTCTTAAGTTCAATTCCTCTAGCAACGAAGGCCAACATTCCATTTGTCTTCTTGATAACCTGTTGCACCTGCAAACCAACATCTTACGATTCATGCACAAGCACTCCCAAGTCCCTCTGCACAACAGCATGCTGCAATCTTTCATCATTTAAAAAACCTGATCTATTTTTTTCTCCCAAAGTGGCTAACTTCACATTTACCAATGTTGTACTCCATCTGTCAGACCCTTGCCCACTCAGTTAACCTATCTATATCTCTCTGCAGACTCTTTGCATCCTCTGCACAATAGCTTTTCCACTCAATGTCATCAGCAAACTTAGATATGCTACACTCTGTCTCCTCTTCCAGATTGTTAATGTATATCACATTATTTAGTCCTGACTTGTGGCTTCAATGTTGAGGACTGCTGTTTAGCACCATATTTTTAGATAAGACTTGTCCTATTGCACCCCTCAGTTAGACAGTATTGATCTCCTGGCTTGATGGTAGTGTTAGATGGAGGGAAACATTAAGCCATAAAATTACAGATTTTGCTGGTGTACATTTCTACTGCTGCTGTTGGTCCAAAATGCCTTGTGGATGCTCTGTTTTGAGCTGCCATATCTTTGTGACTGTGATGCCACACAACACGACGAAGACACAAGAGATCCTGCAGATGCTGGAATCTGGAGCAAACACACACAAATTTCCCAGTCCTGATGAAGGTCTCAACCCAAATCGTCGACTGTTTGTTTCTCTCCATAGATGCTGCCTGACCTGCTGAGTTCCTCCAGCATTTTGTGTGTGTTACATCATGATGAAGACTACTTTCAGTATGAAGATAAGACTTTGTCTCCACAAGGACTGTGTGGTGATTACCTCTACCAAATGCTATTATGGACAGGTATATTTGCCACAGGTAGGCTGGCAAAAACAAGGTCAAGTGGGTTTATATCTTAAATGGATTCACTCTCTACCTACCACGGACTGACTCTGGCAGATGCATCCTTCAGGACTTGGCCAACTTGACCAGCAATGGTATTGCTGTGCCACCTTTGGTGATGGACACTGAAGTCAGAGTACATTTTGTGCCCCGGTACTTCCACTGTTCCTTCCACGTGTTGTTCAATATGGACTATTCAGATCACCGATTCATCAGCTCAGGAAGGACAGTAGGTGACAATTGGGTTTCCTTGACCATATTTGACCTGATGCCATGGAACTTCATGGAGTCTGAAGTCAATACTATGGACCACCAGGACTACTTCCTCCTGCCTGGATACCATGGTGCTGCCACTGCTGCCCTGCTGGTTGGATAGGATGTACCAAGGGATTGTGATGGCAGAGCCTGGCATTTTGCCTTAGGGCCTGATTCCACAATTGCAACTATTGCATGACCAGTCTGCGGACAGCGCGCCCAATTTAGACTCGTCCCCAAATGTTTGTGAGGATGTCTTCGCAAGGTCAACTGGCTGCAAGCAACTTTGCTGCACCTGAATTTGATGCCAACATTGACGCCAGGTGGTGTGTCTGGTTTTATGCTGCCTCTGCCTGTAGTAATGGTACAACCAAGTGATTTGCTAGGCCAGTTCAGAAGGCCTTTAAGAGTCAACCACATAGAGTCACAGTGAGGCCAGATCAGATAAGTATGGCCGATTTCCTATCCTAAAGGACATGAGTAAAGCAGAAGGGTTTTTAATGACAGTCCAGTAGATTTATGGTCATTAATAATAATTACATATTATTAACTTAATTTAAACTCCACAGTTGCCATGGTGATGTTTTTATTAGTCCTTTGGATTACTAGTCCAATGACTTTACTATTTTGAGATGAGGATTTTCTCATGTTACTCTACACATCAGGGCACTAACCTACTCACCAATGTGACTTTTCTCGCAGGTTCATCACGCTGTGACATACCTCTTATCTGGAGCTGCACGGGCAAGATTACGTTCATGTTGTCGGTCTCTCCGTCTTTCATGCCTAATTTCATCCCGTTCTTTTGTTTCATTTTCCTCTGGGGGGAGAAAGAACAGCCCATTATACAATTTCTAAACAATACAAAGATTCTTATTAATGTGTTAGCTACAATTACTGGAGATCAGACTTAAACTAGACAGCATTACTTCAGACAGTTACTCCATCAAACTGGAGGTACTAATTAATGTTTGAAGAAATTCCTGAAGTTGAAAACAAAATAATGAAAATGGCCTGCATTTGTTGCACCATGCAGTCCTCCTTTTACTTGTTACTTCCTTGAGGAAATGTACAGTAAGTTTTCTTTTCAGTCTACGAACATAATTGTGCTGTTGCAGGAACCAAAGGAAGTGGATGAGGTACCTAATGAATATTCACTGAGGAGAACATGGAGGATAGTGAGATCAGGGAGGGGTATGCTGATATTCTAAGGCATTTCAATATCAAGGTGGTAGTGATGTTGGGGCTCCTGAAGAACACCAAGGTGGATAAGTCCCAAGGGGCTGGTGGAATCTATCACAAGTTATTGAGAGAGGAGATCGCTGGCACCTTGACAGAGATCTTTGTATCCTCTTTAATCACAGACGAGGTACCATGGGACTGAAAATTAGCCAATATTGTTACTTTGTTTAAGAAGGGCAATAGAGATAAACTAGCAAATTATATGCAGATGAACTTATTATATTATATTTTATTTATGAAATTATATGCAGATGCAAATTATATGCATCAGTGGTAGGGAAATTACTGGACATGATCCTTAGGACTTACTCGCATGTGGAAAAGCATTAAACTTATTAGGGATAGTCAGCATGGCTTTGCATGGGGGAGGTCATGTCTTATAAGCTTGATTAAGTTTTGTTGAGGTGGCAATGACAATGATTGAGGGTAAGATGGTGGATGTTGTCCTCATGAACTTTAGCAAAGCATTCAACAAGGTCACTCAAGGTAGGCTAATCCAGAAGATTAAGGCACTTGGGATCCATGAAGTCTCAGTAGATTGGATTCAAAATTAACTTGGCCATTAAAAACAGAGGAGTGGTGGAGGGATGTTACTCTGACTGGAGGTCTGTGACTCGTAGCCAGTGTTGGGTCCTCTGTATAAATGATTTGGATGAAAATGTAGGTGAGCTGATTAGTAAGTTTGCAGGTGACACAGAAATTGGTGGAGTTGTGGATAGTGAGGAAGGTTGTCAAAGGATATAGATCAGTTGGAAAGATGGGCAGAGAAAGAGCAGAATGGAATTTAATTTGGACAAGTGAGGTGTTGCGCTTTGGGAGGTCAAGTACAAGAGGAAACTATACAGTACACGGCAGGACCCTTGATGTACAGTGGGATCTTGGGATGCAAGTCCATAGCTCCCTGAAAGTGGCAACACAAGTAGATAGGGTGGTAAAGGCGGCATATGTGTATTGCAATGTCACTACAACATTGCAATGTCAATCACCCCCGCACCACTTGATTTCAGCAGCTGCCATATGGGCCACAGCCAGAAGTCAGGTACTTTTAGGGAGAGGGGCAAAAAAAAGTGATAATAAATTCAATCCCATTTCCTCACATTCTAATTACAGCTTTAGTAACAGCCAAGCAGCAGTTTGTCCAACTTCTCTCCAAGGATGGAATTAGAAACAAATGTTCTGCATTGAACTACCTAAAAACCCAAATGCTTCCAAAACAAATCACAGGCTCATTTATACTTCTGAAAATATTGGAATTCATCAGCAGTGAAAATGTGATAACGAACCATTTTTATAAAACACAAAGTTTGTTACATGAAGGTACTCCCCTCAAGATGTTTAACAATGCGTTCAGCCTGTAAGTTAAAAGGAATTCAACACTCGTCACTATACTTGAAAACAATTCGAACGTATGAAGTGCTGAATTTGAGAGACAGTGATGGGAGTGGGAAGGGAGCGCAAAGGGAAGGGAACCATTACCCAGTGAGCCAGAACCGTCAGGATTTCCAAATGGTCGGATTGTGGATTATTGGAGTTTTACTTTGCACATGATGTCCTTGCAATACCCTCCTACCTTTCTCTATGTGAGTCTTGATACCAGCTCTTCTTTCCCTAGCAATCTGAGCCAATTCTCGAAGCTTCTCTTCTTTCTTCTCTTTCTCTTTTTGAGCCATTTTCCTTTCAACCTGTGCTCGCATCTCCACAGCTTCACGGGCCTAAGGACACAACAGGGGTTAGTTAGGGAGTAGGACTGCCTTATCGAAGTGGAAGATGAGCAAAAGCAAATGGAGGAATTCGGAAACTGGGCTACATTTTGCAACTTTTCAGAAGTTGATAAAGATACCTTTCTGTCTGCAATGTAAAGAGCCTCTGCAAGTTTGGCAAAGTTCTCATTGATGTGAACTGTTTGAAGTCCCCGCCCATCAGCAGCCAAGCGCTTATCCAATGGAATGGTATAACCCTGGAACACAGAACATAATCACATGATAAAGAACAGCAAGGTAGGACATCTGAGAGCCCAATCAAAATCATGGGCAATGCAAAGCTTTAAACTAATAAAACAAAATGCAGATAATGAGTCTAATTTTACGTTGTACATATAGAAACAGTTGATTCAGCTCCTCGTACCTCTTTTGCTGATTCTGTTAATCAGGTCAAAATCAAAATCTTTCAATAACTAAGGCTTTTGTAGCTTTGTCTGCACCTCCTTGGCCGTTGACTTCAACAAATTACTATTAATTAGGGAATCGACTTTAGTACAAATATGAACTTTTCACTCGGGAGCAAGCAGCCATGAAAAATAATGAAGACATACTGCACGTGTTAGAAAAAATTACAGCAAAAATACTTTTTTGCAAATCTCATCTTTCTTTATAGGAGCCTGAAGATGAGGTTTCAGCAGATTCAGGAACACTGATATAGTGCTGTTTGAATGTAATGACAAGAACATTCTCCCCAGGGCCATATTCAGTTAAGAAATGAATTCAATTTACACTGAGATTCTAATAGATCACTCCCACTTCCAATGAATTTCCTCATGTAAGAAGATATGCCAAGGTTCAGATTTCCATTGCCAGAGCTGGAACTTCACATCCTGCCATTTGAGACATCCTATCCAACTGTGCACTGATCACATGCCTTGTGCACATGCTTGGATGGTTTGCTGAGGTCAGGCTAAACTCGAAACAACAGTCAGGGACATAACCGGATATGGATCAATTCAGATGAGAGTCAAGGAGGGAAATTGAGAAGAGGTTGTGACCTCCACCAAGTGCCACACTCTCCCGTTCCCTTTTGATGCAGATGGAGCACTTTGGGCTCTCTATAAACTGCAACATTCCTTCATACCACAATCCCATACAATTGTCCCAGCATTCAATAAAAAAAATCATCAGATTTTGACTTTCAGCATGCTGAGGCCAGATATTTACCACCAATTCAGTCTGTATCATCCCAACCCAAGAACCAAGAAGCTTGCTGCAAACCGGAGGTCAGTTGCAAGGGAGATGTTCTAAGCGTAATCTTCAACTTCCATTACATGTAAACACTGCCTTACTGGCACATCTTAAGTGACTACTCACCCCCACCACCCCCACGTTGGCTACTCTACTCTCATGCCATGACATGGCCATCATAAGAAAAAAAAATATGAATCACTGTATGCATTGTTCTGTTGTTCTGCTAGACATCATTAATAATTTTATTTAAAAAGATTACTAATGATGTATTCTCTAGACCAGCATGGTTCCCAGTACTGGTAATATGATGATTTGACTATAATTAAACTGGATAGTTACACTAGATTTTTCAAAAGAAAATCATTTTATTTTGTAGATTCCTAGTGTCTTTACCTTGGCGTTCTTCCAATTTGATATGCATGGAGGAATTTTCCACTCTTGCTGTTCTTTCACAGTCATCTGAAACAAAAAAAAAGATACCAATGTTCTATTAGAAGAATCTAATAGACTCAAACAAGACACCTCTCAGCATGGCCGATTTTAAAACAAATGCACCACTGTAGCAGTATTCTTCCAGTTTCAGAATTCATGCAGAGTCACAGTAACATTCTTTGATATCACTTCCCTAGAACGTTTCATATAAATTGACCTGATGTGTAATCAGTTGGAAACTCTTAAGTAGACAAACGTGACAACCAACTTTGAAAAGCAAAATCCCACAGATAGAGATTAGTAAAAGTTTCTACTCTTTGAATTGTAACATAAGATCTTTTAACTTGAACAGGCAGATACATCCAGGTTTAACTCGAGCCCTGGAGTGGTGCAGCTAGAAAAGCCTTGGTATTTTAGGAATGAGGCAAAACTGATGTTTGTGCTGTGTTCATAGAGTTTTGCATCACACAAAGTGGCCATTTAACTTAGTATGCCTATGCAGCTCTCTGAAAGAGAGAGGTTTGCATTTATGCTACCCTTTAAACTTCAGTTTTTCTTAAAACTTGATCCACTCTTCCTTTAAAAGACTTTATGAATTCCATTTTCCTCAACTTTTCTTGCATCTCCCTACAGACCTATAATCCTCCAAAGGGTCTTCGCTGTTCCAAATCTTGCCCTGTGGTCATCCTGGAATTTAAGCAGTCCTCCTGTGATGGCCACACTTTCAGCTTCTAAAGCTAAGAGCTCTGGAAATCTCTCTGCTTCTCTTTCCTCCTATTAAGTCACCACCTGAAACTTTTCTTGCTGATCAAGCTTTTGGATATCTTCAATAATACCTCCTTATTTTGGTATGGTACCGATTTCTTTATTTTATAATAATCCTGTGAACCACCTTGGTTGTTTTTGTGTGTGAGACTGCAAATAATTGGAAGTGATTGGTATCATATGTTTTTTATGTCCTAGTGACAGGTTATCGTCAAAAAAACATGTCCTAACCAGTCACTTTGTCCCTTTGATGGTATTAGCACAGTACTATCACGTCAACTGCTATAAAGCAATCTGCACTACAAGTGAACCTGTGGATGGCAGTCACGGACTAGATAGTCTGGCCAGATCCTTCAGACAACAAATGGACAGCAAATCAAGGCACTTGTGGAACTGCAATGGAGTGCAGTTTTAATGAGAAAGGGAAAGACTGGCAGCAAACACACATTCTTTTAAAAAATTAAAACGACAATCACTTGTCTGCAGGAAAACAGCGGGGGTTCAGTTGGCTTCATCACCACGATCAGTCAACTCCCTAGAATGGCAATACATGTTCTGCATGATATTCTGCAGCTGTTTTGTAGGAGAAGAGGGCTGGGAATGTGCAATTCTCTCAGTGATGGATGTCACACTGAACTTTATTAGACAGCAGGCTGCCTGATAAAATCAAGTATTTTTAATAGCAATGCCACATTTTACTTTGCTGCAGAGTCATTATACCATACTCCATTTCTCCACTGAAATCTACAGGAGAGGATGAGCTGTCAGTGATAGTTACTGCTGCTCTCCATCGCTCTGTTGCCTGACATGCTTCACCCTGCCACCAAACAATAGCAAGTTTTAATCCATCTGCAGTAATTGACTTTGAATGGCATCAAAGCCATGCTTCTGGTGTGGGAATTTAATTCATCACTGTAGAAACTATGGAGGCATCTGAAGTTATGAGTCAATCAGCTAATGAAAAAGACATTACAATAAAGCTAGACAAAGAGTTTGTGTGGCTGTTCTATTACAAATACAGCTTTTATCTGAAAGTTTAAAAAAAACCTGCTCAAAAAGTCTCAGTGATATACTGCTGAGCACTGTTCCTCGCATTAGTTAATCACGCTCCTACCTTTCTGCTTGGTGAGTGCATGACTGGTGCAGGAGGTGATGGGGGACCTCGGGGAATTTTCTTATTAATTCTAAACACAAAAGAGAGAGAACCTGGTTAGGCAGAATGAACTCATGAAGTAACAATAGAATCATGTTAATTTCTGATTCACTCTCCATCCACAGTACTGGAATGTAACTTATTGTCATTAATAGAAACAGAATAGACAATTTAACATCGAAAGCAATATACTTTAGCCCCAGAAAATTACCAAATTTCTGATCACAGTCAGCATATTGTGCCGGAACTCGTGAATGTTGTACATACAGATTTCATGACAATACTGAATGAGTTTAACTTGCATTTTCTTTTTGAAACAGCAATACTAATATGAACCACTGTCTAAAAAAAAGACCCAGATCATTAAGAGGCTGCACATTTCACTGCTATTCACTTACTTGAATCGAGGCGGTTCCATGGGGTCCTTTTGCATTTCCACCATTCTGATAACTCTCTGTTTAGCTCCCGAGTTGAAAGCAACACCTTGTTGAGAAGGAGTGTATCTACATTGAAGAATAAGTTTAATTTGTTGATATGGTTCATTTATTCTTACATATACTGGTACTCAATTCTTCAAAATTATACTGCTTCCAAGAAATTGCAGTAGGTCCTAGCATCACATGAATCACAAGTTCTGGTCAGCAATAACTTCTTTTCTGGCTCTGATTCAGTTACCTCAAGAGACTCCATGGATCTGGAAGCTGTTTTTGGTGCCATCAACTGCATGGATAGCAGAATCCATGTGTATAGCAACACCACCAATTCTTTCCCCCTTTAATTTGTCATAATACTTGTTGAAATTCAGCATTGGATAGAAATCCTTCAAGCTAAGTAACAGGAAGATCCAATTTAGCCCTTCAGCTGTGATAAGAAATACCATTCCCTAGCTACCATTCCATCCATCCACCTGGAAAACTGAAACTGAACCAGCTTGGTCATTTATGACTCAAAAGTCTCATTTCTGACCATCAAGGTGCCTACTTCTCTGTAGCACTGTCTTACTCCATCAATGCTTCAACTTGCCTGCCAATGAAAGACTTATCCATGTATTCGTTTCCTCATGTACTGACTAAGAAAAATTAAAAGCAGAAATTGGTAATTTGGCCCCTTGTACCTGCTCTTTGATTCAACAAGATCAAGAATGATCTGTTACTTCAGTATCATTTTCTTGTATCAAATCCATAAACCTTGATTCCCTTAATATATACCGATAGGCTACAGTGAGTTACATAGCCCCTGCAGCTCTGTTGCAAAAAGAACATGAAAGATTCACTGAACTTGGCTGAAGAAATTTATCTCTGAACTGAATGCCCAACCTCTTATTTTGAGATGGTGGCTTCTGGTTCTAGATGCCTCAACCAGGGGAAACATCAACCCTATCTATACAGTCGTGTTACAGGAATTCTGTGTGTCCCAAAGAAATAATTTCTCATTCTTCTAAACCCAAGAGTATTTGCCCAATCTGCTTAATTTTTCCACATCCCATTATCCTGGGAATCAAGTTAATAAACCTTCACTGAAAGAACATCTTTCCTTAGGTGGGGACATAATATTCCAGATTCAGTCTTATCAAGGAGTATGTAACTGGAGCAAGACATTTTTACTCCTGAACTCAAAGCCCATGTCTCTGTCATCCCAGCTTCCACCCTATTAAATAAAAACTCTGCTGCTGGTATCGTCGTTCACACAATATCCCAGCACCTATCACCTCTGAGCTCACTGATTGATACAGGGATCTTGATTTAATCAACAGCTCAACTTTAAGATCTCATTGTCTTTTTCCAATTCATCCCTTGCTCTGCCCCCTCCGACTCTCTGTAACCTCCTCCAGCAGTACTAGTGCTCCTTCACTTCTGGCCTCCTACTTATTTTAATTATACTGTCAGCTCACAATCCTCATAACTTTTCTTTTCCCCTACTTAAATCACTCTCTTTCTTAAAACCTACCTCTCTGGCCAAGCTTTTAGTCACTTGCCTAATTCCCCTCTAACATTGTTAATAATCCATCCATGCCACAACCCTACCTTGTTCTATATTCTCCCACTAGATTAAACAGTTTCTCTGTAGCTCCTTACTTGGCTTAAATTTTATTTGCTAACACTCCCTCACTATATCTTACTACATTAAGAATATCTCAAATGACTGATCAAATAGAGGATTTTCAAACAATGTGGGATTTGATAGGTGAGGTATAGACAAACCAATAAAATTGGTAGATGAATCTTGACCATGCAAACAGAAGGGCCTTTAGAAATGAAATCACAGCTTGGGCAATGGAAATTTGGAATTCTTCCCCTCAAAAGTAGTGGACAGTCTGATAAACTTCATTTAAGATTTGAGGTGGTGATGAAAGTGATCAATGAAGGGAAAGCAGTGGGTGTTGTCTGCATGGATTTTAATAAGGCGTTCGACAGGGTCCTTCATGGTAGGCTCATCCAGAAGATTAGGATGCTTGGGATCCACGGTGACTTGATCGTTTGGATTCAAGAACTGGCTTGCCCATAGAAAACAGAGCACACTGGTCAATGGGTTTTATTCTGGCTGGAGGTCCATGGCTAGTGCTGTTCCACAAGGATCTGTATGTGTATGTGATATACGTATATAAATGACTTAAAAGAAAGCATGGATGGGTGGGTTAGTAATTTGCATAAGACACAAAAGATTGGTGGCGTGTGGACAGAACAGAAGGTTACAAAGGATATAGCAGAATGGAGGGTTACAAAGGATATAGTTAAATACAAATCAATTGAAGATAGGGGTGGAAAAATGGCAGATGGAGTTTAATCTGGCCAAGTGTGAGGTGTTGCACTTTGGGAGATCAAATGTAAAGGGACAGTACACTGTTAATGGCAGTGTTGCTGTACAGAGGGATCTTGAAGTGCAAGTTCATAGCTCCCTGAAAGTGGCCACACAAGTCAACAGGGTGGTAAAAGAGGTGTACGGCATGCTTGCCTTTATCAGTTGAGGCACTGAGTTCAAGAGTCAGGAAGTTATGTTGCAGCTTTATAAAACTCTGGTTAGACTGCATCTGGAGTACTGCACTTAATTCTGGTTGCCTCACTATAGGAAGGATGTGGAGGCTATGGAGAGGGTGCAGAAGAGGTTTACCAGGACGCTGCCTGAATTAGAGGGCAGGTGCTACAAGGAGAGGTTGGACAAACCTGACTTGTTTTCTCTGGAGCAGTACAGGCTGAGGGGAGACCTGATGTAAGTTTATGAAATCATGATAGGCATAGATAGACAGTAGGAATCTGTTCCCCCCCCACAGTCGAAATATCTAATACTAGAGGGCATGCATTTAAAGTGAGGGAGGAAAGTTAAAAGGAGATATACAAGTTTTTGATTTTACACAGAGAATGGTGGGTGCCTGGAATGTGCTGCCAGGGTTGGTGATGGAGGCATATGCAATAGAGAAGTTTAAAAGGCTTAGATAGGCACATGGATATGCAGTGAATGGAGGCAAATGGACCACGTGCAGGCAGAAGGGATTATCATCATTATCTGGGCACAACATTGTGGACCGAAGGGCTTGTTCCCGTTCTATGTTTTAAGTAAAAATATTAAGGGATAGGCAATAATTTGGAATTGAGGTACAGATCACCTGTGATCCAATTCAATGGAGAATGGCTCAAATAGTTGAATAAACTGTTCCTATCACTAAATTCCTACTATTTTCAGAATGCTGATTGCGTTAAAAGTTTTGGCAGATTGGGAGGTAGCTAACCCTCCACCTTCCCACCCCCCCCACCCCCCAAAGCAGAGTTGTGTACAAAATCATACTGAACTTATGCCAACGAGAAAGACCATCTTTTCCTGGAGCAACAAACAAT
>JARFYF010000001.1:135647464-135660125 GCA_030265395.1 Rhina ancylostomus
TGCAGACTCAGGGAGAACATACAAACTCCTTACAGACAGCGGCTGGAATTGAACCCCAGTTGCTGGTGCTGTAAAGCATTATGTCTCTTTAAAACCCGACTAAAGAGATTGCATCTGGTGGGGTAATGCCAGCAGCTGCAAGAACTTTCAATAGAAAATTGTGGTGCTGAAGTTGATGTCATCAGTTTCAGTGTAGTGTTACACAGGGAAACCCAGCAGTACTGTTCTGATGATGAAGCATTCTGCCAAATAACCTTGATGGTATGCTCGAGCAACCATCCGATAGGATCCACTATCTTTTTCCCGCAGGCCCTTGAGAACATTCCTTGCAGATCACTGCCTAATTGAGATGATTAAATGTATTCTTTGGCATAACAATACCAGGCCTGCTGGTGGCTATGGCTCCCTGCAAAATCTCACTTTAACACAACTCTTTAACCACTGGGTCAGCAGTTAAAACACGAGGGAGAGGGTGGGTAGTGGTACAGTACACAGACTGGTTCCTCCATTAATAGTGAGATTTCTCTTACCGTTTGTAAAAAAAAAGCAAGATGTGCAGTTTCATGTTTTTATAAGATTTATTAGTCACATGTACATTGAAACTCAGTGAAATGCATCTTTGCATAAAGTGTTCTGGGGGCAGCCTGCAAGTGTCGCCACACTTCCGGCGCCAACACAGCATGCCCACAACTTCCTAACCCGTACCTCTTTGGAATGTGGGAGGAGACCGGAGCAGACGGAGGAAACCTACACATTTATAGGGAGAACGTACAAACTCTTTACAAACAGTGGCCGGAATTGAAGCTGGGTCACTGGCACTGTACTAGTGTTACGCTAACCGCTACGCTACTGTGATATTTTTATATCTGGTTACACCTGTCTTCATTATTTTAAAAAAAACAATGTTTCTATTCAATATGTCTACTTCTGACTGCACTTTTATGATCAGTGCAGATTTCTCACTATATTTTCTGATGAAAATATTTTTATGCATATAATAACTTAAAGCCATTCAGTTAAAGCATGTATTGTGATCTTGCATTATTAATAATGCAGTGTGTAAGCTGCCTACACTTTTTGGTGGGGACGGTTGATCCTTGAATCCTCTGTATATCCTGGGGGTGTGCAAGAGCCCTGAAATAGCAATATCATTAGGTTTTCTTTAGCAATGCACAGCTGTTCCTTGTAGGAGGTGCTGAGGTGATTTTTTTTACTTTCTGAAGTGCAAAATGCTGTTACTGCACACGTTAAGGCATCTTCCAGGGTCACAGTCTGTTGAGAACGGCAACTCATGACCTGCAGGTCACACAAAGGGCATTCTGCTTCATGTTAAACACTCACTGCATATATGTTGGGTCGGAAGCCATTTATCTCAACACCACCTATCCATGTGTGTGCATGTGAGACTGTGCTGAATTAATATCATTTAATGCAGCATGACACTGGAGTTGAATACAATTATTTGCTGAATTATTTCCAAGTGACAGTAGAGTGTGTACTGGCCAGAGAGCTATTCCTCCAGCCCTTATGATTTATCATTAAGAATGGTGCCTTGATATTTGACAGGTACTGGGCAGTGAATAGATGTACATATTAGTCATATGTACATCGAAACACACAGTGAAGTGCATCTTTTGCATAGTATGTTCTGGGGGCAGTGCTCAAGTGTCGCCACGCTTCTGGCGCCAGCATAGCATGCCCACAGCTTCCAAACCTGTACGTCTTCGGAATGTGGGAGGAAACCAGAGCACCTGGAGGAAACCCATGCAGACATGGGGAGAACGTACAAACTCCTTACAGACTGTGGCTGGAATTGAACCCAGGTTGCTGGCGCTGTAAAGCGTTATGCTAACCACTACACTACCATGCCTGCCTCCTATTAGAGATGACATTCAGTCTACTGATCCATTTCTGTGTTCAATGCCACTCTTGTCAAATCCAAGCATCAGACTCCCTTTCCTATTGCGCCGAAATGAAAAGATAAATTTCACAGATAAGTAATCCTATTTTCCAAATCAACTTTGGGGCTATTGTAGCTTTCAAGGTGACAAGTTAGAAATATAGAGGTTAGCTATTCACCCTCCTGAACTGGTTCCATCATTCAATTAGATAGATACATATCTGGACACCATCTATCCACTTTGGTTCCATAACTCTCCAAATTAGTGGCTAACAAACCTATCAAACTATATTTTGAAATTTTGCAGGGGACCACCCTCCAACTCCAAAAGCATTGTTTTGTTTGGATGTAGGATGGAGAGAAGAGTTCCAGATTTCCTTTAATGCGAAGAAATGCTTCCTGATGCCACTTTTTAAATAGCCTCACTCTAGTTCTATGGTTGTTCTGGTCCGATCCTCCGTACCAAAGTAAACCGTTTCTTTCAATCTCCTGGATAATCTTAAACAGAATGAGATTTCATTGCTGCTGCCAGCCATTCCTACTGCTTGCCATTGAGGTTTGCTGTGTTGGTTCTGAAGCCAGCTAGTTCCCCTGCACTTCAAAGCTGTACAATTCCTTTACTCCTCCCAAGGTGCCCATTTGCTTACAGCCTTCCAGAGGGTTTGCCCTTCATGTAGTAGATGTTTCCTGCTGATAAGTCTTGTTTGAACTTTGTTGATTCCAACTTGATCACCCTCCACCTGCTCTTCCAAGTTTATAAAGACATTAGGCAAGGTTTAGAGATGTGCATTGGTGCAGCATTTCAGTATCCCACATACCACATCATTCAGGCAGTTGGATGTAGCGACTTGCTGCCCGACAGGAAATGATGCCTTTGGAAACTCTAGCTGCAGGTTGGATCGTTTGTGGGAGTTGAAAGCCTTGTGAGAAGCTCTTGGCTGTGGCTCGGGAGGAGCTGAAGACGGGTAGGCAAAATAAGCAGTCTGCCTTCAGAACACAGCTTCTGTTATTTTCTGAGCAGCTTTCTCACATTTTTGTCTTAAGAGCCAGTTGAGAGGATGTTTCTATAGCAATGGACGGAAATAGCACTGGCTCTGTAATTACAGGTTTTATCAATTTTCCCCACTTCAGATGTGATCATCAATCACATTTCCCCAGTTGGAGGCGTTAGTGGTGTTACAATTAGCCCAGCAAGCGCTCTGCTCTTTGAATTGTGTTGGAACGTCACAGGTGCTGTCTTTCAATGAGATGTTAAATTGCTGTCTCAGGCGGAGGTAAAAGATCCCCTTTGCTTTAATGAAAGAAGAACAGTAGAATTCTTCTCCTTGCCCAACGTCAATGGAAATTGGTCACTCATTGCTGATCCTGGGGCTTGGCTCTCGAAGCAGTAACTGTGCTTCTGGACTACTTCATTGGGTCCTTCTGATTCTGGGAAAGGTGTAATTGAATATTTTTCATAAATAAGCCATTTGAAAGACATCCAGAGATGGTTCTGAGTCTGGTAGTTATGGGTTGGTCCAGTCGGAGATGAAGCATTAATGGCGAAGGCTGACAACATCCAAAGCTAACTAGATATCAACTTCCTGCTCTACTCCACCTGAACATAAAGGACTGAATAGGACCTTGAAGCTTGGAATGGCCACCTTTTGGTTGGACACTCTCCTGGAAGCTTCTTCATGTCTTATTTCTTCTGTCTCCAGTATTAAATTTCAAAATAAATCAGAATAAACAGACCCAATTTTACCAGCAATGCCCTGAATTTTCTCTCTGAGTTTGCTGTCATCAGTATGTTTGAAGATCAACACTTTCAAGGCCTTTTAATTTATAACAGTTGAGGGAGTCATAACATGGATATGGGGTACATCAGTATCCAGAACACTTCTGTTTTGAGTTCTGGGGATGTTTAGGTGGATGCATGTGGCAAAGGGGGCTGGTATGGAAGCAGGGATGCAGGTTGGAGGCCTGATTGCCACCTAAATTTTGATAACTTTTTGTCCTATAGGCGGGGATTCATTGAAAGCCTATCTGTTCCCATGGTTCTGGGATGGCAAGGTGGTTCCTGAGGTTTGGAGCAGCAGCAACGGCAGGGTTAACAGTGTCGGGTTTATACACTGCCGCCCGCGTGGACCCGAGTGATATCGGAATCATTAGAATTGGACGAGCTGTTGCCACGGTAAGTTATGCCACTAGATCAGAAAAATCACATTTGCACTAGGATTTTATTTGGGGTTTTTAACCCCTCTGTGTTTAAGCAATGGAGACACAGAGTCAGAGCGTAGGATAGCAGGCCTTTTGGGCAATGCCCATCAGGTACCCGTTTACACTAATCCCATTTTTTTTTGTCAGCACTCTCCATTTTTTTGTAAAGCTGTCTTAAAATTTTATCCCACAAGCCAACTGTTCCAAAGTTCTTCTGACTGGCATCCCAAACTCTACATTCAGCTTGTCAAAACCTCTGCTGAATGTATTCCATCCTATGCCAAATTCTGCTCGTCCATCATGCTGACTACCCTGACTTTCACTAGTTCCCAGTGATCCTAAGGCTCCAATTTAAAATTCTAATTCTTCTCTTTAAGTCCTTTGGGAGTTACTGTTCCTTCTATTTCTTCTGGTCTCCTTTGCTCTTCTAAGCTCTTTGTTGTTCAGATTCTGGCCTGATATTTCATCCTGGTGCAGTAATTTTCAATCATTTGAAGGCTTTGCTTCAAAAATATTGACTCAGTTCTGTCCTTCTCTAAATTTGAAAATAGGAGTAAAAAATAGAATATGGGAGTAAACCAGCAGTAAACATAAAAGATTAGTGAAGTCAAGTGGAGGTTTTCCCAGTCAGACATTGGCAAATTCATAATGGAGGACAGGGACAGAGTTGAGAAATTAAACAAATATTTTGGTTCTGGCTTCACTGAAGAGGATGGAAGTAACTTTCCAGAAATGTTTGGGAACCAAGAATCTAATGAAGGTGAGAATTTAAAGGAAATTGGTCTTAGTGAGAATGCAGGGCTAGAAAAACACACAGCACTGATGGCTGATAAATTCCCAGGGACTAATTTGCAGCCCAGAGTGGATGCATTGGTTATCATTTTTCAGAATTCTATAGACTGTGGAATAGTTCTGACAGATTGGTGGATGGCAAATGCAACACCAGCATTCACAAAAAGTAGGGGAAGAGAAAGCTCAAAACTGCAGGCTGGTTAGCCTAACGTCAGTAGAAGGGAAAGTATAGAAGCAATTATGAAGAATGAGATAACAGAACACTTGGAAAATATCAATGGGATTACAGAAAGCCAACATGGACTTCTGAAAGGGAAATGGTGTTTGACAAACTTATTAAAGTTATTTTTTGAGGATGTAACTGGTTGAACAGATAAGGGAAAAGCAGCAGATATGGTGTACTTGGATTTTCAGAAAGTCTTTGATAAAGTTCTACAAGACAGGTTCATAAAAATTTATAGTGCTTGGTTTCGGATATAATGTATTGGCATGGATTGAAAGCTGGTTGATAGACAGAAAGCACGGAGTAGGAATAAATAGGTAGAGGAACAAAGGACTACAGATGCTGGAATCTAGATGAAAAACATGATGATGCTGGAGGAACTCAGCAGGCCAGGCAGCAATTGTGGAGAAAAGCAGGTGGTCAAAGTTTTGGGTCAGGACCCTTCTTCAGGACTGAAGATCGGAAAAAGGGAAGCCCAATATATAGGAGGGAAAAGCAGAGCAGTGATAGGTGGACAAAAGAGAGGAGGCGGGGTGGGCACAGGATGGTGATGGTGGATGCAGGTAAGAGATAGTGATGGGCAGGTGTGGGGGAGTAAATAGATCCTGCCACCTCAAAAAAAAGACCCAACTCATGGGGTCAGTGCTGGGGTGTGGGCTATTGATATTGTGTATTAATTGTTTGGATGAGGGGACAGAATGTAATATTTTGAAGCTTGCTGGTGACACTAAATTGGGTGGGATTGTGAATTGAGGAGGATGCAAAGGGAAAAAATTTAACGGATTAAGTGGGTGGCAAATACATGGCAGATGCAATATAATATAGGTAAATGTAAAATTATCCACCTCTAGGGAAAATGGGTAGTATATTTAAATGGTGTCTATGTTGGGAGGTGTTGATGTACAAATAAACATGGAGGGGAGTTCATGGGAAGGAAATAAGCTGGTGAAGCAAACAGTTAGGATGGCAAATGGTATTGCAAGAGGATTTGAGTACAGGATACCTTTTATATAGGTCTCGATGAGACCACACTTTGAATATTGTATGCAATTTATTTTTCTTAACTAAGGAAGGATAGAGGGATTGCAATAAAGGTTCACCAGACTGATTCCAGGGATGATGGGACTGACATATGAGGTGACATTAGGTCAACCAGGTTTGTATTCACTAGAGTTTAGAAGAATGAGAGAGAGTCTAATTGAAGCTTGTAAAGTTCTGACAATGGTAGACAGGTTGGACATGGGGAGGATTATTGGGATGCCTGAAATAAGGGGTATGGTCTCTAGTTACAGGGCAAAAGATTGAGGACTGATCTGAGAAATTTCTTCACTCTGAGGTTGATGAACCTGTGGAATCTGCTACCAGAGAGGGCTGTGGAGACCAAGTCACTGAATATATTTAAGAAGGAGGTGGATAAACTTTTAGACCCAAAAGATATCAAGGGTTTTGGGGATAGAGCAGAATTTTAATATTGAGCCATGGTTATAATGAATGGTAAAGCAAGAGAGGGCTGATTGCCTCCTGCTCCTATTTTCTGTATAAACCTCTCCTTCCTTTTAAGGCTTTCTTTAAAATGCACCTCTTTGACTTTTTGTTTACCTCTCCTCTATTTACTTGGTTCCTACTTTCATCTGCTTTGCATCAAATATTTAATAACAGCACTTAAAAGACACTTAGATAAGTACATGGATAGGAAAGGTTTAGAGGGATATGGGACAAGTGTGGGTAAATGGGACTAGCTTGTTGGGCACCATGGTTGGGCTGAAGGTCCTGTTTCCATGCTGTATTACTCTGATGATAACTCAACTCAATCTATCAATGTTTGTCTTTTTAGGTTGATGCTCCCACTGCATGATCAATTGGGCTTCCTTTCTTTGTGACATTGCCCAATTTAGATAAGTGTTCTCCATTTGCTGGCTCCAGCAGAGATCCTTGTGGGACATCACTAATCTTTCTCACAATTTGTGTTGATACCTCTTATCCCTGCTACATCGTCTGCCATCTAACCCAACAGGGATTGTTCCATTTTGACAATATTAAGCTGAAGTGTCCAGGACATTCTGCCTTTCTCAGATTTTTGCTGTCATGGTTTGAAGTCTGACGTAAATGAAGAGACAAAGTCATTCACTGGTGGTTTTTCCCAATTTAGTACGTGACCTCTCCTCATGTGCAGGTGGCAAAGGTTTGTAAGCATGGGACTAGAACGTCACTCAGTCCCTTTAGCATGGGAGGGAGAGAGGGTACAGTTATGTGGAGGGAGAGAGAGTGAGTGGAGGGACTGGTCCAATCATTGCAAGGAATGGGATGTCCACTTGTGAATGAAAAGGGAAGATGGGAAGCATCCGGCTAACTTCAGGGTCGCCCAGCAGCTAGAATGCCTACCTACTAGTGGGGGAATATGCATTGTCCTGGCAGCAGGAGTAAGACAACTTGATGTTACCTGTTAGTAGTGATCAGTGGAGGAGCACAAGTAATGGACAGTGGGTGGCCTGTTGAAGAACCTTTCCATTCAGATGAAGGGTCTCGACCCAAAATGTTGACTGTCCATTTCCCTCCGTAGATGCTGTCTGACCCACTGAGTTCTTCCAGCGCTTTAGTGTGTTGCTGCAGATTCCAGCATCTGCAGTCTCTTGAGTCTTCACCCTTTTTGTTCCTTTGTTTCAGACTGCAGTTATCAGTTATGACTACATTACCTCACTCAGGGGTCTGGACTATGGAACAGAAGAATATGAATCCATCAAGTCACAGGTAAGTTCAAATCCTTGTGCTAGTGTGTGACTGAGCTTTCATTGATCTGCAAAATTCTGTAATGCCATGAAAAGGTTTGGTTTGAAGGTGGTGAGGGAGGGTCAGGTTTACTTCAGGTTGATGGATGGGCTTGCTTAGCATAGACTATCTGTTTAATCAAGATCTATCGTGATCTCCACTGTGGATAATCCAATAGACATTCCAGATACCGTTAGCTGTTCCAGATACCTTTAGCTGTTCCTGAGCATGTATTGTGAGGTTTGAACCTCGAATTATGTATTCTGTAAATGATGTGTTCTACATTTTCATCCCATGTAAAGTAAGAGCCCCACAATCCAATTTTTGGCTTTCTTTGCAACTTCCATTTTCCTTTCATCGGCTCCATTTTTCCTATGTGACAAAACTGACCACACATCAACATACTTTGCTGGCTGTAAAGTAGTTTGGATCCCCTTTAAGTGGGTTGCAAAAGATGCTTAGGAATGTTGATGTCTAATCAACCAGAGGAGGCCTTGTTCCAACCCCAACTGTATCTTGCTATGCAGGAGAAACAAATTTGTGATATTTTCTTTTTGCTCTTTAATATTTTTTTTGCTTACAACCTTTTAAAAATAAAATGGAGATGGCTGTGATGGGTTTGAAGGGTGTGGGGAAGAAATGATTACAGGTGACAAGTCATGTAATGAAATCTCCAAGAATGTGCCCATCTGCCCGATAGCAGTTAGAAGTAAATGGAAGAAGGTAGCTCAGATTTTGCATATTAAAATATTTTCCTCTTCTCGAATGCCACTTCTGCTCACTTCTGATATGGAGGTACTTTGAAGCTGATGGCTAGTGCAGTGCACAATGTTAGGTTGTGTCTTCAGTTTGAATCTGTGAAAACATCCCTGCAAGGCCAGAGTTTATTGCCCATCACTAACTACCCTTGGAGCTACCATATTCAGCAGCTGCAATATCTGTGGTGAAGGTTCCCCTTCAGTGGTGTTGGACATGGAGGTCCAGAGGTGTGATCCAGTCAATGTTGGGACAGGGGCAATAATGGTAATTTTCTGCTTGGGTTCCAATGACAAAACCAGCTTCTAATCACAAGATGCATTTCACTGTGTGTTTTGATGTACATATGACTAATAAAGGTATCTTAAATGCTAAAGCAAAATCACATAATTGCTGAAAAGCAGAATTAAAACAAAATGCTAGAAAAACTCAGCAGCTGAGGCAGCACCTGTAGAGAGAGGGATGGAGCTGACATTTATGGTTAATGACCTTTCATCAGAACTGAAAAAAAAATTAAATGCACCAAGTTTTAAGTTGTAGAGAAAGCTGGAGGGGTGGAGGTGCATAAGGGGGAAGTTTTGTGATGGAATGGAGACTAGGTGAATGACACAAGTCGTGCTGGCTGAAAGCAGGTGAAGAGTTGTACATAGGAGGCGATGAATAAAATTTGCAAAGACCAGTATGTTCACTGTGAGGAAAGATGCAAAACTCCTGCCTACTGCTGTTAAACTTGAGGGATAAATGACTGTAGTAGAGGGACTTGCAGACTGACTGAAAACCTGTGGCAATGAATGAGATGTTTTGCCTTCTATTGAAGTGTTTCCTTGATTTGTATCAGTGGGTTTTGTTATTGGCTGGAGTGGCACCAAATGAGCTAATTTGGGCACAGCAATGTGATGATGACCAGATAATCTGCTTCCGTGTGTTCATCGATAGTTAGGGAATCAAGGGACAGAGAGTTAGTGCACGAAAGGGAATGGCCTACTCTGGCTTCTATTTCTTAAGTAAAAGTGCAGCAGAATTCTGCTGCTCTTCAAACAATGCCATGGAACATTTCCGGTCACCTGAGAGGGCTGAAAGTTTAACACTTAGAGTCATACAGTATGTAAACAGGCCCTTAGGCCCAAGATTAGATCTCTTTATTAGCCACATGTACTTCGAAACACACAGTGAAATGCATCTTTTGCATAGGGTGTTCTGGGGGCAGCCCGCAAGTGTCGCCATGCTTCTGGTGCCAACGTAGCACGCCCAGAACTTCCAAACCCGTATGTCTTTGGAATGTGGGAGGAAACTGGAGCACCTGGAGGAAACCCATGGAGTCACAGGGAGACCGTACAAACTCCTTACAGACAGCGGCTGGAATTGAACCTGGGTTGTTGGTGCTGTAAAGCGTTGTCCATGCCAACTGTGTTGCACAGCGAGCTAGTCCCATCTGCCTGCGTTTGGCTTCATTCAAAAGTCAGAACTCCTTACAGTGCAGCACCCCTTCATCGCTGGACTGGAGAGTTGGTCTATATTTTTATGCTCAAATCTCAAATGAGTCTTGAACCTATAACCCCCTTGCATCGAGATGAGAGTGTGAACCATCGAAACATGGCTGACTCCAGTTGACCTCAGGTGGGTGAGACAGAGAGAATGGGTTACAGAGATCCCTGGGAGCATAAGATAGATTGTGTTGCACTTGCTGGTTCAGAAGGTCTGGTAGTGCAGACATTTGTTGTAGTGTTGGCTTGGGATGAACACCAGCACAAAGGCAGATTTACACTCTCCATTTAAGCAAATCCATGAATTGTGCTCACTTGGGTAAAGGAAGGAAATTTCTGCATTGCCTTTCATGGCTTAGAATGCTTAAAGCGCTAAACAGCCAATGAAATATTTTTAAAGCTGAAATTCTAATAAATGCAGCAACCAATTAATGCAAAGCAATATGATAATCTTCTGTTTTGTCATATATTTTAATGCAGGATAAATGTTGTTTAGGGCACTTGGGATAACTTCCCTCTCAATTTTGCCTTGGGGTTGGTCCTTCATACCCACCTGGGAGTGCAGGCAGGGCTTCAGTTTAATGCTTGTGAGAAACTCCTGTGGCTTGGTGGATCTAGCCAAGTGACTGCAGAGTGGCGTGGAGCTGTGGATTTTTATTGTGAGGAGAGGGATGGGGGAGAAACAGGTTTCCACCTTGCACAGGAAGAGTAAATTAGTTTATTATTGTCACATGTACCGAGGTACAGTGAAAAACTTTGCGTGCTATCTAACAGATCATTTTATCACATCAGTGTAAGGGGGAGAAACCAATAACGGAATGCGGAATAAAGTGTTACAGTTACAGAGAGAGTGCAGTGCAGGTAGACAGTAAGTTGCAAGGTTGTAACAAGGTAGATTGTGAGGTCAAGAGTCCATCTTATCATACTAGAGAACCATTCAATAGTCTTGTAATAGCAGGATAGAAGCTGTCCTTGAGCCTAGCAGTATGTGCTTTCAGGCTTTTGTATCTTCTGCCCGATGGGAGGGTATCCCATGAAATGTTTTGTAGTGAATTTTCAAGCTGCCCCCACAGTATCCCTCCCACTCCCTAGAGCTCTCCTGCTTTTCCAGCTGCCACTTGGCATTGGTATCTCCTTTTAACTCTCAGTGCGACGGGCCACCCACCCCAACTTTCAGTTAATCTTCCCCATGATTTGGAAAGTGGTAGGGAAATGAGTTCAATATAGGTCATCTAAGATGTCAGAGATGATTGTGACATTTCCAGTGTTGGTACTGTATGGGGTGAGAACACATGTCTTTAATCTGGAACGATGAGGAATTTGGGCCTTGTGTTTTGGAAAAACAGACTTTAGTTTTATTTGTTAAAAGTTTCTGAGAAGATTGGAGAGGTAATCTGACCAATCTTTCACTAACTTCCAAATAGCAAAAAAAGCACAGCTTTAACAAAATGGAAAAGAATTTTGGTATAATAAAGAACAGTAGAACATACTACAACAACATATAAATGTAGGGCTATGAATCTGCAGATCGGGTTTAAACATTCCCAAGAATTTGGTCAAATGTCCAACCATCAACTTTGCAGGTTTCTACCTGCAATGTAAATATTGGACTGCAATGAGTTGTATTTGCATGGACACCTGAAGGAGCCTGTTCATTGATTATATGGGCCATCATGAGAGACTGAAGCTTCCATTGAGCTGGCTCTGATCCGGCTATCGAACCTTCAAGTATAATGTTCATTAATCTGGATCTTTTCTTCTATTGCTTGCCCCAGGCTCAATGAAGAATAAAATGATTTATGTGGAGTCTTTGATATCTTAAAACATGTTCATGTACTTCACAGAAGCAACTTATCAAACAAATTTTGATGCCAAGTCACATAAGGATATAGTAAAACAGGTGATCAGAGACTGGTTTTAAAGAGTCTCTCAGAGGAGGAGAGAGGTAGAAGGGATCCCTAGAGATGAAAGTAGGGGAATGTTAAGAAAGAAATATTTCCAAATGGGAACACTTAAGTTCTAGAAGCAAGGAAGGGAAATTAAAGTATGGGAGGGAAGTGGCAGTTTGACAAATTGGCAGGGTTGATCTCCTCAAAACAGGATATGGTTTCTCAGGGCCAAAGTGTTTCATGTTCCAGGAGGCAGGTACAGCATCACAAAACAACACTGGAGCTGTGCCAACCCTTCAAGTTTGCTCGATTTATTCTTTAGGAATTGATCACTGATCCAAATAGCAATTACATAGAACACTACAGCACAGTACAGGCCCTTCTGCCCATGATGTTGTGCCGATATTTTATTCTGCTCTAAATCCATCTAACTCTTCCCGCCCACACAGCCCTCCATTTCTCTATCATTCATGTGCCAATCTAAGAGTCTCTTAAATGTCCCGAATGTATCTGCCTCCACCACCTCTGCTGACAGTGCATTCCACGCACTCACTGCACTCTATAAAAAAACACTTGCCTCTGACGTGGGGGGGGGGGGGGGGGGGGGGGGGGGGGGGGGGGGGGGGGGGGGGGGGGGGGGGGGGGGGGGGGG
>JARFYF010000001.1:135879213-135892261 GCA_030265395.1 Rhina ancylostomus
GTTTCAGCTCGAGACCCTTCACCTGGACTGTTGGAAGGTCAATTGTCTCAGCCCCAAAACATATGCTGCCAGAAGTTTCCCAGTGCAATGTGCTGGACCCATCTGCAGCACATGGGTTCAGCTGATTCATCAATTGCCTTCACTCCATGACAAGGTCAGAAATGGGAATGCATTCATTTCCATTCACAGTTTCCCAATGAAACAGTCTGTTCCTTCAGCCTCCACGATCCGGACAACCATGAGGCAATAAGTGGAAAATAACATTTGTGTCACCAAAGTACCATCTCCCAGTAGAGGATGTCTTGATGCTTGTAGTTGACATTCAATGGCTTCACCGTGGATTAGTCCCTCATTATCAAAATACCAGGGGTCAGTATTGACCAGAAGCCTAACTGTACCAGCCCCATAAGTTCCATACTGCCCAGGTCAGAAGCTGGGTATCCTTTTGTGAAGGACTTATGAAGGATTCTCCAAAGCCTTTCGACCTTGAAGAAAACACAATCTGGGAGTGAACTTCTAACAACACTGAAGAATTTTAATGCCATTCTGGACAAAGCAGCCTCCTTGATTGGGGCCTGCACTTCCTTACTAAACATTCCCCACCACCTCTCTGTTGTGGCTTTAAGTGTGCATTATTTACAAAAGGCATTGCAGCAACTTTCAAGGACTCCTTTGACAGAACTGCCCAATCCCCTTCTAAGTGCCACCTAGAAAGGCAAGGAAAGCAAGTGCATGGAAATTCCTGCAGCTACAGGCCTCACTATCCCGACCAGACCTAAAATCTAGGAACTCCTGGCCAACAGCTCTGTGGGACGCAGTGTGCAGGAAGGTGGCTCACTCCGGGCTTCGCAGAGGCAATTCGAGGTGGGCAACCGATATCCCAATGTATCTGCGTCAGCATTTGGTCGATCCATCCAATTAGTCCCGCGCCTTCTGCTCTTTTCCCATAATCTTGTAAATTTGCATTTGAAGTAATTAAATAGTGACTCTAAAAAAAATGCATGAAGTTCTCATGAACTGATGTCAAATTAAAAGCAGATAAAGCAATTATATTTTTTCAGATTGCACCGAAGGATATACATGTCAGACAGAGTAGATTTCTGTAAAATGCTGAGCTACAGTAAAGCACATCAGAAACCTATTAGCACCATGTGTTGTAACTACATTTGCAGGGTAGGAATGTCAAATACTGGAGGGCAGAGCTTTAAGGAGAGAGGGGGAAAGTTTAAAGGAGATTTATGTGGCGTTTTTTTTTTACACAGAGAGTGGTGGGTACCTGGAATGCACAGCCAGGGGTGGTGGTGCAGGCAGATACAATAGTGGCATTTAACGTGTACATGCAACAAAACAGTATGAGAAGCCTAATTGTACCAGCTACATAAGCTCCATACTACCGAAGTAGGTCAGAAGCTGGGTATCCTTTAGTGAGGGACTTATCCTTGACTCTCCAAAGCCTTTTCACCTTGAAGAACCCACAATCTGGGAGTGAAACTCCAAATGCACTGAAGAATTTTAATGCCATTTTGAACAAAGCAGCCTCCTCTCTGCTGCAGTTCTAGTGATGGCACTGCCACAATAGAGGTGCCAAGTGAGTTCCAGGATTCTGACCTAACAATAATGAACCAAGTCAGCATGGTGCGCAGTTGGGAAAGGAACCTCTGCTGCTTTTGTTTTTGGGATGTGAACACGGCTGGCAGTGCTGCCATTTATTTCCATTCTGAATTGCCTCTGAGCTGTGGAGGCAATGAGGAGTCAATTACATTGGTGGCTCTTGAAGTCAAAAAAACTGCAGATGCTGAAAATCTGAAATAAAAACAGAAAATGCTGGAAAGAGCAATTTGGACCACAGGTGTGGAAAGTGAAATAGTAAACCTTTCAGGTCTGAGATCCTTCAGAACTAGGAAAGAGAGAAAACAAGTTAGTTTAGGTAGCAGAGGAGGTAGGGAAGGGTGCAACAAGGGGATTGTCTCTGATAGAGTGAGACTGGATGACCTAATGTGGCAGTGAAGGGCAGTTAAGATCGAATGAAGCTGTTTTGTCTTGTGTAATGTGCTGCCAGGGATAAGGTTGTGGGACTTGTCCAACAGATAAGATATAAAAAGAGAAAAAATGAGCCAAAAAGAATCTGGTGTCACAGACTGAGTTGAGAAGTTAGATTTGCTTCCACGAAATCCATGATGAAGAAGGTGGAATTTTACATCTTGAAGTATTGTGTCCAATTCTGGTTGCCCCATTACAGGAAGGAGGTGGAGGCTTTGGAGACGGTGCAGAAGAGGTTCACCAGGATGCTGCCTGGATTCCAGAGTGTTCATTATAAGGAGAGGTTGGACAAACTTGGATTGTTTTCCTTGGAGCATCAGAGGCTGAGGGGAGACCTGAGAGAAATTTATAAAATTATGAGAGAAGTAGATCGAGGAGACAGTAACAGTCTTTCTCCCAGGTTCTCCTGGGGTAGAAATGTCAAATACTAGAAGGCCTATCTTTAAGGTGAGAGCGGGAAAGTTTAAAGGAGATGTGTGGGGCATGTTTTTTTACGCGCAGTGGTGGGTGCCCTGGAACGTGCTGCCAGGGGGAGGTGGTGGAAGCAGATACGACAGTGGCTTTTAAGAGGCTGTTAGATAAGTACATGAATATGCAAGAAATGGAGGGATATGGATTGTGTGTAGGCAGAAGGGATTAGTTTAATATGCTGTCATGTTTGGCACAGACGATGTGGGCCGAAGAGCCTGTTCCTGCATTGTTTTGTTCTATGTTCTATCTTATGGAGACTAGCTGTATGAAATTCCAGATTTATTAAAGTAAATTGAAATTTCCCAGCTGCAGTGTTCGGATTTGAACCTGTGTCTTTGCATCAATGCTTCAGGTCTCTGGCAGCCAGTCCAGAAGCTCGAACATAATGCTTCAGTGCCACTGGTAGTAGAGGCCATGGGTTTGGAAAGTGCTGTTGGAGCCATCCAAGCAAGTAACCACAGTGCATTTTATAGACAGCAAACATTGCATCGCAGTGTAATAGTGGTGGGGGTGTCAATATTTTGGGTGATGCATGAGGTGCCAATCAAGGAGGTCGCATTGTGCTGAATGATGTTGAACTTGACTATGGAAGCTGCACTCTTTGAAGCAAATGAAGAGTATTCCATCATGTTCCCTGACTTGTACCTTGTCAATGATGGAAAGTGAGACACAAGAGACTGCAGATCTTGGAATCTGCAGCAACAATCAAACTGCTGGAGAAACTCAGTGGGTCAGGCAATATCTGTGGAGGTAAATGGGTAGTCCATGACTTGGGTTGAAACCTTTCATCTGTCAGACCAAATGAAGAACCTTGACCTGAAAGGTTGACTGTCTGTTTCCCTCCACAGATGCTGCCTGACCCGCTGAGTTCCTCCAGCATTTTGTTTGAAGTGATGGAAAGGCTTTAGGGTGTCAGGAGATGAACCACACACCACAGAAATATCTCTTGCTATTTATGGAGAAATCGCTGTTTTATTGGGACAAGTGGTGGTTTCCTCTGCTACCTAATCGAACGTTATCTTTGGAGTAAATTGACTCTGCAGCACAGTAGACCATTTGCTGCCAGCCCCACGTATCCCACATCCGACTCATCGACCATTCAGTGTTGTCAATAAATACTCTGGTTATATCCTGATGGCCATTTCCTAGTGCTGAAATCGATTGACTTAAATATATCTGCTGCTCAGGTCACCTGTGTAATTTGGCCTTTGAGGAAGTACTCCAAATTGGCACAACCTAAGATCGATTAGAACCTAATTGTTCATGCTGAGTAAAGTTGATTGTTGTGATTAGTTGGTTTTTGAAGGATGCTCGTGCCATGCAGGTGCGGTTGTGACTCTAGAGGGATGGTGTGCACAAAATGGATCACTTTTGTGAGATATTTGCAGGAACATAGGAAGTATTGGGCCACTTGGTTCAATTTCTGGCAGTCACATGAAGTTGTAAACCAGTGGAAGCCCTTTGTATTCTCTATTCTTGTGTAGCAGAGTACAGTGAGGTAAGGAACAATCAATTTCTTATGGTGATGTCAGTCAAGAGCAATAGAATTTTCTGTGAACAGTGAAACACAGGAACAGGCCCTTTGGCCCACAACTGTCTGCACTAGTCATGATGCCAATCTGAACAAATCACATCTGTTTGTACCTGGTCCACATTCCCCTCAGGCACGGTAGTGTAGCAGTTAGCGTAATGCTATTACAGCGCCAGCAACCCGGGTTCAGTTCCAGCCGCTGTCTGTAAGGAATTTGTACGTTCTCCCCGTGACTGCGTGGGTTTCCTCCGGGTGCTCCAGTTTCCTCCCACATTCCAAAGACGTATGGGTGAGGAAGTTGTGGGCGTGCTATGTTGGCATCGGAAGCGTGGTGACACTTGCGGGCTGCCCCCAGAACACCCTACACAAAAGATGCATTTCACTATATGGGTTTTGATGTACATGTGACTAATAAAGATATCCTATCCTATTACAGTCTGCCTCATTGAAAAAATGTTTTAGTCACCCATCCTAATATCTTTTAATATTTTGCTCAGGATCAATTTAATTTGGTAATATTCCTGTGAAGCACCTTGCACATTTTAGCTTCTTGACTCCTTCTGTTTGGGAAGGCCAATTAAAGTTTCCTGTTCTCGAAGCCTAATCAGTGAACTCCCTCCTTCTGAAGTGCCACGTGTGAAGAGGAGGAACGGCTTTAGCTGTGGTCCCGATACAATAGTCTGATAATCCTCGCACACGAAGGCTGTCCTTGGCTGGAGCCACTTGTCTGAAGAAGTGCCTTGAGCAAGTGGAGAAAATTGGCAAGAAAGAAAGGAAATTGAAGTTAAAACAAAATATAAATCAGTTTGCAAATTAAAATGGGAGCATTTTCAGTTTTTAGTAATGACTTTTTTTAGCAGAAAATGTGACAGAATTTGAAAGGGAGCAGGTGCTGGGACAGCATGCATTTGAACGGAGTTGGGTTAGCTGCCGATAAATTGATTGCATCGCTGATTAATCCTCAGAAAAATGCAGGATGGAGATCTGTTTGCCTGCATAATAGTCACTGTACATCAGAGTAATTCATTATACATGGAGCACTCTGAGATTCTCTCAGATACACAGTAAGCCATAATATAAATGCAAATCTTCCCCTTCTTTTATCTGTTTTGAAGCAGGAATGAAGGTTGCAGGTTTAGAACAGATAAGTCAAATGCTTCAGGGATCACAGTGCTTCCCAGTCTCTGAGACCAAAGGGAAAATATTTGGTGCTCTTCAAATGTAATCTTCGAGGATGGAATTGTGGAGATTTTAGGATTAAAAAACATTCCATCCCTGCACCTCTTCTCTTGATCTCCCTCCCTGAATTAGAATTTGTGTTTTATGCAGAGATTTCCACTGAAAATTAAGTGGATAAGACAGCTTGTGTTTTCGGGCATATTACATGCAGGTGGTGTAAGTCATAGTCTTGATGGGTTAACTGATCTCATCTTGGTATGGAGAACAAATAAAACTGTAGCTGCTGGAAGGGAAGAGTTGGTGACCTGAAACATTGACCAGCTTTCCACACGGGTTACTTGACCGGCTGAGTTTTTCCAGCATTTCTGATCCTATTTCACCTCTGTGTTGTTCCTTATCGAGACTTTCATTACTGCCAATTTTCCTGGAGCCTTCCAGAACTAAAGATTAGTCTGAGGCCACTCCTCTGAGCAACATGGGGGGAGATCATAGAACCATCTTCTTCACAACACCTAGTGAAAAGCCCAGTAAGCAAGACCATGCTAGTGTAGTCCCTTATACCTTGTTCACCTTCTTTGGTTTCTGTTTCTCTTACTTTCAATCCAGTATCTTCATATTTCCAGCATTTTCTGTTTTATTTCAGATTTCCAGTATCTGAAGCAATTTGCTTTAGGATAATCCTGGTTTTGTTGGCTGCAATGACATATAGAATGGTTTCAGAGGTGCAGGGGGTTTTGGGTATTGTAACCACCATTATTGATGATTCCAGTGACCAATGGCAGGAATAGGTGGTTGGAGGCAGGAAGTTATGTGATAATTGGTAATTGGTTTATTATTGTCACATGTACTGGAAATCTTTTGTTCGCATGCCATCCAGACAGATCATTTCCATACGTAAGTACATCAAGGTAGTACAAAAGGAATAAAAAACAATATAGTGTTACAGTTACAGACAAACTGTAGTGCAGGCAGACAAATTAAGTGCAAGGGCCATGATGAGATAGACTGAGAGATTAAGAGTTTATCTTCAGCATATAAGAGGTCTGTTCAAGATAAGTATCACATATCAGAATATTGCCTGACTATAATCCTACCTTTTGTCCAAATTGTAATTGCCTACCTGCAGAAACTATTTGAAGTTTCTAACTTGAACTAGAATTCAGCAACCTCCTTTTAAATCAAATAGTTAATGTTAGACAGCAATCTTCCTTTTGTTGCTTCGGGTGAGTTAATGCTAATGGATCTGGTTTGTTTTCTGACACATGAAATATGATTCTCGGTTACATCAGGATGGCTCCCATTTTCCTGAGTTTATCTTGTGCAAATGCTGTGGTTGTGACAGAGGAAGCTCTGTATCACAAGCTGTGAGAATATGTTTTGTACCCCCAGGGCTTAACAGAATGAAGTTACAAGAGCTTAAGAAAATTCATTTTCCCCACAAAAATGAAACAAAAAGGAACTCACAACTGAGCAATGACCCACTCCCGCCTGTGAGGGATGGATTTTAAACATCACATTCACATTCATTGCCCAGAATTGATAAGATAGTTCAGGCACTGGAGCTAAGGAGCCCATTATTTTCTGGGAATGACTTTAAGTTTTCATTTCCTTTTTTGTATTGCCATATCATGAATATAATATTTAACTAGAGGTCTTTAATTATTTTGATAAAATGACTTTGTATTGTTCACATGTGGGCATCTTTTACAGCCTTTTCCTTAATTCTAATAATTCTAATTGGAGTCAAACAAACAGACAACATGGATTCAATACTTCTTTGAGCTGAACTCAATGATCCTGAGACCTTGCATGTCATATTCACCTGAAATTCCTCTGTCTTGTTCTCTGGTCCACACAACTTGATTGGTATCTGTATTGGAACTGGACAGGTGGAACTTCATCCATACCTCTGGAGCATCATTCCCACACAGTACATCCATTACCTCTGGAGCATCATACCCACACAGTACATCCATACCTCTGGAGCATCATACCCACACAGTACATCCATACCTCTGGAGCATCATACCCACACAACACATTCATATCTTAGTACTTCCATCTGTCACTGCACATCTCTCTAATTTTACCTGCTTAACAATCATTTGGCACAGGAATATTGACAGGGGTAAAAGGAATGCATTTGTTTTCTCCTTGTTGTACGGATGGGGGCAGAATTGCATTTATTACACCTTCCAAGCTGCTCTGACAAGACTGCCCTGATTTCTCTTTATGGTACTGAATCTCCTATGATGGTGAAATGTTGGGAACTACAGATATCCACTCAGTGACCAGGGAAGAGCACAAATATATGCCCAAGTCAACATGGTTTGTGTAATGGAACACGATGGACCACCTCTCGCACTGTCATGGACTTGTCTTCAATTGTATCTTTGTATTTTTTGCACTAAGGTCTTGCTTTTGCACAATCTTTTTTTCCACTGTATTTGTATAATTTATGTATTATTTTTATTCTGTGTGTTGTTTGTACCTATGTGCCTGTGATGCTGCTGCAAGTTTTTCATTGTACTGTACCTCACCATACTTGTGCACATGACTGTAAAATTGACTTGACTTGGTGTTCCAGTAGAATTGATGCTCTCTCTTTAATACCTAAAATAGCTGGTGAGGAGTCTTTGTTTCCTTAACAATCCCAGATTCTCACATTTCGTGTCTTGCGACCTATCTTATACTTGTCGACCCAGCTTCTCGAGTCTCCCTTCTAATCTTGGTTTTCAAGGCAATAAACCAATTAATATTTCTGCAGCAAATGTTCCTGTTCTAACTTCTGCATTGTGAACAGCCAGCACAGATCTTTGATGATATTTTGTACTCCTGAAACTTTCTTTTGGTCAAGTATCCCTTCATACCTTGTGGTTAAGTTACAGCTTTTTAATTAGTGCCGTGTACATCGTTAAAGCTATGATTTAAACAATTAGTATCATACACATTCAAAGTATTCTTAAAAAGCCTAGTTAACAGAGAATTAAGTGGCGGCTGGTGATTATGGTCTATGTGTCCCTAAGGCACACTTTCCTCATGCTTCCCATTCTGAACTATGTTTGAGATTTACAAGTTATACCTGATACTAACAGTACTCATGTTTATCATGATGTGCTAGTAACGGACTTAGTGAGTATTGAGTTTTGGAGATATCAAGTCAATCTGTCTTCTTTTGAGTGTTTATGTAGCTGCCAGCAACCAAGCAAGTAGCAAATGTTCCATCATATATCTGAAGACGCTGTGTGGGATCGGGAGTGGTCAGCACCTTTCCTCATAACCAAGCAGAAAATATTGCAAATACTCTGTAGGTTAGAGAGTTTCTGTGCAAAGCGAAGCAGAGTTAATGTTTAAGACATTTCATTTCATTTTCTACTTCATCCATGGGATAGTGATACAATATGTATTGTGCATCCCTAATTATCCCTGAACTGAGAAGGCAGTTGAAGAGTCAGCCACATACAAACCAGAGGAAGGATGGCAGCTTATGGATACCTTGAATAAGCCAAACCTCCATCCCAAATTGCCCCTCAGAAGGTGGTGGTGAGCTGCCTTCATGAACCCCTGCAGTATGTGCAATGAAGGTGCTGGCACAGTGTTGATAGGTAGGGAGTTCCAGTGCTTCGACCTGGCGACGATGAAAGACCGGTAGATGGTTTGCAACTTAGAGGGGGACTTGTAAAAGCTGGTGGTCTTGTGCGCCTGCACCCTTGTGTTTCTAGATATCAGGGGTCCGGAACTGGGAAACACTGAGAAAGAAGGAATGTACCGTTGCTGCAGGTAGTGCAGCTGTCTCACAGTTCCACGGCCTGGGTTTCACTCTGCTGTCTGTGTGGAGTTTACACCTGCTCCCTGTGACTGCATGGGCTTCCCTCAGTTTCTTCGGTTTCCTCCCACATCCCAAAGACATGCTGGTGGTTAGACCGATTGGCTGCTGTAAATTACCCCAAGTGCAGGTAGCTGATGGGAGAATCAGAGGGAATGGGAATGATCTGAGAAATGGTGTGGACTTGGTGGAGCAAGTGGCCTTCTTCATGTCATTGTGAAGTATAACTACAGATAAGCCTTGGTGAATCGCTGCAGTGTATTTCACAGATGGAACAGACTGCAGCAACTGTTGGAAGGAACAAATGTTCAGCATGGTGGATGGGTGGCAGTCAAGGGGGCTGCTTTGTCCCGGAATGAAATTAGAGAAGTTTATCTAAATTGATAACGTAAATGCTACCTGGTGAGAGAAGGTTTGAGGGGACTTGGTGTGAGGCTGGGGATGATGTACAGTGTATCCTTTTCGGTGCTCCAGAAAGGGGGGGGATATTCGTGGTTGTGGTGTGAATATCAGTGCAAGGCCTACAGAAACCTTCACCCTCACAAGGCCAGTGCCGATTGCACATCCTTACACAGGGCTATAACATCCCATAGAGCAACAGAGAACCAACAGGGCCTGCTTGTGTTTTGACAGATTACCCAGCTGTTTGCCAGGTTTGATGAAACTCCCCTCGGTGCTGCGTCCTGGGCCCAGGTCCATAAAGCAGTGTTACACGATGGAAGAACAGTGGCGCTTAAAGTCCAGCATCCCAAGGTGCAGAGCCAATGTGCCAAGGACATCATTTTGATGGAGGTAAGAAAGAAATCTTGATTAAGCCTTTAAGAAGAAAAGAGCATGATACTTGGAGAACTGGATCCTTGATGATCAGGCACTCACTACTTGCCTTGTTTTTGCAGATTATTGGTAAGAAATTCATGTTTTCTGCTCCTCACACTGTAACTAATTCCTCATTCTTAAGTAACTACATATTAAGAGTTACATAAGAGTTGCATAGTTTTACGTACAAGCTACAGCACAGAATTTGGATCAGCAAAAGACCATTTCACCCATTATTACCCATCCTGGCCAGCAAAGAGTTATCCACTGTAATTCTATTTCCCAGCTCTTGGCCCATGGCCCTGCAGGTGATAGCAATTTAAGTGCTTATCCAGCTCCTCCTTAAATATGGCAAGGGTTTCTGCCTTTCAGGAGTAAGTTCCAGATCCCCATTCCCCACTTTGTGGACAAGTTCTCCTCAAATCCCCTCTGAACCTTCTACTTCTTTTAAATCTTTGCCCTCTGGTTATTCATCCCTTTGTTCCTTTACCCCTATTGGAATAGGTCCTGCCGATCCACTCTGTCTCAGTCTCTTAGAGCTTCATACACCTCATTAAACACCCTCCTCTGACTGAGGGTAACAACCCTACCCTTTCCAATTTTTCCTCATAGCTGATGTCTTTGCACCTCCTCATAAATCTTCCTCTGCACGCTTTGATAGTACCCCCACATCTTTCAGGTAATGTGGTGACCAGAAGTGTATGTGGTATTCTGGCTGTGGTCTAGCTGGTGTTTTATAAGGTTCTGGCATGAATTTTTTGTTCTTATACTCTACACCTCAGACTCAGCCCTTGTAGATCTGCCTTGTCTTCTTGTCCTGCTACCGCTGAGCTCTTTTTATCCCTCAACACCACTCAGTATCCTACCATTTACTGTACGTTTTCTTGCCTTGTTAAGCCTCACCAAATACATTATCTCACAATTCTGCAGATGAAATCTATTTGCCACCGAGCAGTTTTTTGGCATCTTCCTGCAATATTCTGGCTTCTTCCTCACTAATAGCCAGTAAGGTTAGTATCCCATATTTAAGCCTAAATCATTGTTAGTTCCCAGCATTTTGTGGCATATTTCAGACAGTGAGCCCTGTGGAATCTCACTGCTTACAACCTTCCAATCACTAGAACTGCCGTTGACCATTAACTGTTGCTTCTTGGCATTAAGCCAACCTTGGATCTTCCATGTGGGCCATTGTCAAGTGCCTTGCTAAAATCCACATAGACTACGTAAAGGTGTTTTCCTCCTAAATCTGCTTTGTTATCACCTGAAAAAAAATCATTCAGTTTAGTCTTGCCATGACAAATCCATGCTGAATGTCCTTGATCCATCCGTGCCTTTCTAAACTCTGATTAATACTCTTCCTTGGAAGTTTTCCAATAAATTGTCCACTGTTGATGTTAGGCTCACTGGCTCGGAATGACTTGATTTATTCCTGTCTCCCTTTTTGAACAGTACCACATTTGCTACTTTCTAGTCCTGGGGCAAGAAACCTCCAGCCAAAGAGTGTTGGGAAATAATAGTCAGAGTTTCTGCTCTTTTCTCTTTAGTTTCTCTTAACAGGCTGCCTTTCATCAGCGATTTGCAATTTATCCACATTAAAATATGCAAAACCCCTTTAATATTTTCTCGTTTGCCATGGTTGTCTTATCTAATATTTCACTATCTCTTCATTAACTACATCATTTACTACATTTTCCCCTTGTGCAGACAAATGCAAAGTGTTCATTAAGAAACCATACCCTCTTCTTCCAGCTCCACTTACAGATTACCTTTTCATTCTTTAATAGACCCTACTCTTTCCTTTTGCTCTTTATGTATTTGTAAATCATAATTTGGTTTCCTTTGATTTTCCTTGTTTCTGTTTGCTTTCTTGAATTTCTTTAATTTTTACTCCTACATTTTCTATACTACTGGAGACTTACAGTTTGAGTTTGGTATATAGAATGCACTTAACATTTTTGCCATATTTTATCCTGTATTTCCCTTGACATCTTTGCATCTCTAGATTTGATCCTTGGTCCTAATTTTAGCTCCCTGTGGGAAGATATTTGCTCTGAACCCTTGCTATTATAGTACCTCGTATTGCACTGACATTGACTTACCTACAAGGATCTGTTTCCAGTCCAGTTTTGATAAATTGTATCTCAGACTGGTATATTTGGCTTCCCCATTTGAGAGCATTTGCTCAACAACACTAAATTTAACTGAGCTTTGATCACTGTTACCAAAATGCTCCCCTACCAATACCCTTCCACCAGGCCAGCTTCATTCCATGCCAGCAATGAAATTTTCCACAAGCTTTCTCTCACCCTGTTCATCTAACCCAAAGAACATTTTGCTTCCCTCATGTACTTACTCAGCTTCTCTTGCAGTGAGTCTTTGCTGTTATTATCGCTTGTTGCGATAATAAATTCTACCTTCTTTCAAACGGACAAAAAGTGGATGTGTTGGATTTATGACCATCTTATATTTACAGCACCCCTTTCCAGTTTTAGGTTGGGAGCTGTGAGGACTGAATGTGCAATGGGTTGCAGTAGCTATATTACAGGACTAGAAACCAAGATGTCATGAGTTCAAGTCCCAGCAACGGTTTTGTTCATATGATATGGCCATTGTCGGCAAGCTCAACGTTTATTTCCCATCCCAAGTTGTCCTGAGGAAGACGGGGTGCCTTGGACTACAGCAGATTTCCTGGAGAATGTACCTCCATGGAGCTGCTGGGTAGGATTTAGACCCAGTGACAATGAAGGAGCGGTAACCTTTTGTGGTGTGAGACTTGGAGGGGAACCCATGGTGTTCTCGTGCATCTGCTGCCTTGAGTCCATTGGTTTGCTGAATAAACCTTGACAGGTTATTACAGTGGATTGTGTAGATCAAACACACTGGTGTCACAGAGTGCTGGCGATGGAATAGGTGAATGCTGGGCATGTCATCTGGTGACAATCAAGTAGCCTGCTTTATCCCAAAATGAGATTATAAAAAAAATATCTAAATGGCACCTGGTGAGTGAAGGTTTAAGGGACCTTGGGGTGAAGAATGGACAGGGCATCATGAAGATAATTATGTTTTGACTTTAACAGCAGCTATATGTTGATGAGGAGTATCTTCTATGGTCTGAATGTTCTATTCAAGGTCATTGTGCCTTGAACAAAATCCAAATGCTCAAAGCTGTAATGAGCTCATGCCCA
>JARFYF010000001.1:136574291-136588041 GCA_030265395.1 Rhina ancylostomus
TGGAGACACCACAAGGTTGGAATGCACATCAGATGTGGCAGAAGGCATGGTGACTCAACACGCAGTGCACCCATATGATACAAGGCCCTGATATGGGAAGATACCCCACACTAGAAGAATAGATGCCATCTCAACAAAACCAAAAAGATACCAGCTTGACTGAAGTAGATGGGAGGAACTGGAGAGCACATCATAGACCTGGTAGAGTGAGAGGGCCACAGCTCAACAAGAAGCCTCGGGAGGACTATAACCACGTCAGAAAGGACCATCTGTCAACACAAATGTTTTGAAGATTTTGTGCCAAAGTAAAGCATGTAGAATCTGGACCATTATTTGGATGTCTTTTGTTCCCTTTTGCCTTTCTTTATTGAAAGGAACAATGTAACATGTGCATTATATGAAATGTAGGCCCATCAACAATAATTTAAGGATTTTTATCATGTGACATTAGAAGTGTTCAAGTTTCTTCAGTCTCCCCAGGAATCTGAATGGTCTGTGACTGGTGAACGGGAACTTGTTGATGGAGGATCATCTTCTACTGGGGGCTCATGATGAAAACATGTCAACAGTTGTCTAAACTTTCATTTCCTTGTGAGAGCAACCTACAGCATCTGTGATCTTTAGCTTGATGACCAAAGTTGGGTGTTTTGGGTTCCGGATTGGTGTTAGGTGAGGTTAAATAACTTACCGTTCATTAAGTAGTTTAACTCTACTCTATCCAGGAGCTTGGTGGTCAAATATACTGGTGCATTAATCAATTTTAAGGATTGCCTCGGAACAAGGATGCAAACTTAGTTGACTCCTATCTTAATCCCATTGGGTTTATGATTTAGCTGTTGACTGAAAACTGTTACTCACATCTTAATATGGAATAAGTATAAAAATAAGTTGAGTTTTAGAGGACATCCATGATTCAGAAGGATGTTGTAGTTTTTCTCAATTCTCTGAGATCAAAGAAGTCTATGTATGCAGACTCATGTCCTTCATTGTTCCAGTAACTGGCAAGTGATGAAGATCATGTCATTTTACTCAATAATGACTTAAACTCACACAGAAATGTTAGGGACAGTCTTCAGAAGAAAGGATAAGTGTACCTTGTAGAGAACCAGTGTTATATTGGTTTCCTTGTTACAAGAGAGACTTTACCCATTAAGCTTTTTTCTGCAGTTTTTCTGTCATAACATGATTGGGTTAAATGTTATTTACATGAAAAAGAGGCAAGCAGCAAATGGACAGTTAGGAAACTTTAATTCAGAATTCACTACTAATCAATTTAATTAGTTAAATGATTATTTTTAGCATGAATCTTGCTTGCATGCCTTTTGAGCCATGTCCAGAACAGTTATCATTGAAAGATGAAATTTGAAAGGCATTGGAAACACAAGTGATCCTATTAATTGGGTCCTCACACTGTAAGTAGCAGGCCTAACTCAATAGACTTTCAACTCATAGTTATAGCACAAGTGCAGCAATTTCTTACGGGGAGCTTGATGATAGCTTTAGATTGGAGCAATCAGAAATTCTTTTGCAATTTTTGACAGTTCACAACACACCACATCTCTTCCTCACCACAAATTACAGGCTGCTTTACATATTTAGCAAAATCACAATTTCTCCAGTACCTTTTCCTTATGAATCTAATTGCTTTGTTCATTACTCTTAGTAGACACTTGGTTCCCCCGTATTTATGGTATTGGTACTATCAGAATTTTACCATTCTTTGTCATTCATTTGTCAGGAAGTGGACATGGTTGTGATGGTTGTGCAGACACAAAAACCGTGCACCTGTTCTTCTTGGTCATAGTGGTCGCAGACTTGGGACGTGCTCTTAGAATAGCCATGATGAGTAACTGCATTGCATTTTTTACATGACACAGACTGCAGCCATGGTGCACTGGTAGTTGAGGAAATGAAAATTTAGGATGGTAGGATGGTAGATAGGTGCCACTCAACTGGGCTGCTTTGTTCTGGATGGTGTTGAGCTACCTGAGTGATGTTGTAGCTGCAATTATCCAAGTAACTGAAGAGTAACCCATCACACTCCTGTCTTCTGCTTGGAGATGATGGGAAGCACTTTTGCCTTGTCAAGACATGAGTCACTCGCCATAGGATACATAGGTTTTGACTTGCTCTTGTAGTCACAGTATTTATGTGGTTGGTCTAGATGAGCTTCTGTTCACTGGTGTACTCTGGGATGTTGATGATGAGGACTCAGCAAAGGTAATGTCATTAAATATCAAGGGTAGGTCATTAGATTCTGTCTTGATGATCATTGACTGGCTTTTCTCTGACTCAGGTATTGCTTCCCACATATCAGCCCATGCCTGATCATTGTCTAGGTCTTGCTGATTGCATTTTGTTTAGTTTTGCACATGCAATTGAACATTGTGCAATCAACTGCAACCAATTCCTGTTCTGACCTTATGATGGCAGGAAAGTCATCAATGAACCAATTAAAGAGATCTGGGCCTAGGATATTATACCTGCACTGGTGTCCTGGGGCTGGGGCCTTTCACCACTCATAGCCATACCACCTTACTTTGTGTGAGGTATGTCACTTACAGTATGTCAGCTTTTCACTATTTCCAAATGCTTCTAGTGATCAGGGACACTGTTGAAAAACATTTAAATAAGTAAAGAAATCAATTTATTGAAAAACACTTGTACTTCATATGAATGAATTCAAAAAGGAAAGTAATTAATTAATGACAGAGGACACTTATCATTTTAATAACAGTTGGTGTTTGCATTCAGCTGATTGGGACCATGCTCTATATGCCTGGCAAAAAACTGAGGAGCTAGAAATAGAACATACAACACAGAACAGTACAATGCAAGAACAGGCCCTATGGCAGGATGCCAATTTAAACTGCATATCTGCCTGCACATGGTCTTCCATTCCCTGTCTGTTCACGTGTCTGTCTAAATGCCTCTTAAATATTGCTATCATATTGCTTCCACCACCTCTCCTGGCAGGACATTCCAGGCACCTACCACCCTGTGTGTAAGAAAACTTGCCAAATAAGTATCCTTTAAACTTTCCCCTCTCACCTTAAAGCTGTGTGCTCTGGTATTTGACATTTCCACCTTGGGAAAAAGAGTCTGACTACCTACCCAACCAATGCCTCTCATAGTTTTACACACTTCAGTCAGGTTACTTCTCAGCCTCCAATGCTCCAGAGAAAACAGGAGGCTGAGAAATAACCTAATTGAAGTGAATTCTGGTGACTTTCTTCTGCACCATTTCCAAAGCCTTCACATCCTTCCTGTAATTTGGTGACCAGAACTGCACACAATAAAGGTGCATCTGTCTCCTTTGTCTGCCTTTCCAACTGTGATAAGGTCTTGTCACCATTGCTCAGGAGGGACTGGGCCCTGTGAAACAGCATTTCAATGCATTACTGTTGTAATGAAAAGCAAAAAATAAACTGCTGGAGGAACTTAGTGGGTCAAACAGCATCCGTGGATGTTAAGGGAGGAATGGAGGCTGACATTTCAGGTGAGCTTTCTTGTGCATGGTGTCCACGTAGTTGGACCAAGACAGGCTATTGGTGATGTTCACTCCAAGGAACATGAGCTCTCAACCCTCTCGACCTCAGTACTGTTGGTGTAAACAGGAGCATGTGCACTGGCTTCCCTCCTGAAGTCAATGACAAGCTCTTTTGTTTTGCTGACATACAGGGAAAGTTTGTTTGTCATGACACCATGCCACTAGGCTGTCTATCTCCTTTTATTCTGCTTTTGCCTTCATATACTAATACAGCACTGAAATAGGTCCCTTGGTCCACCATGTTCATTCTAATCATTACTAATCCATTTTCCAATGTTTGATCCTTAGCCTTCTCTGCCTTGGCAATTCAATTGCTTATCTAGATACTTAAATGTTATGGGTATATCTGCCTCAGGCAAGGCATTCCAGATTCCAACCACCCTCTGATTGAAAAAAATCTTCCTCAGATCTCCTCTAAACCTTTACTCCTCCCCTAAACCCCATGTCCTCTAGTGTTTGACACCAATGGGGAAAAGTTTCCTACTATCTACCCTATCTCATTTACTCATTGGAGAGGAGGAAGAGGAGGGGTGACATGATAGAGGCATAAAGGATATTAAGGGGAATAGATAGAGTGGGCAGCCAGCACCTCTTTCCCAGGGCACAAATGCTCAAAACAAGAGGACATGGCTTTAAAATAATAGGTGGAAAGTTCAAGGGAGATGGCAGAGGGAGGTTTTTCACCTAGAGGATGGTTGGGGCATAGAATGCACTGCCTGGGGTGATGGTGGAGGCTGATACGTTGATCAAGTTCAAGAGATTGTTGGATAGACATATGGAGGAATTTAAGATCGAGGGATATGTGGGAGGAAGGTGTTAGATAGTCTTAGGTATGGTTTTGAAAGGTGGCACAACATGGTGAGCCAAAGGCCTGTATTGTGCTTTATTGTTCTATGGTTCTATCTGTCCTCCTCATAATTTTGTATACTTCTATCAGGTCTCCCCTCAGGCATCTCTGCTCCAAGGAAGACAAACCTGGCCTATCCAATCTCTCTTCATAACTGATGTGCTCCATCCCATCCTGATGAATCTCTTCTGTACTTTATCTCATGCAGTCTCATCCTTGGATGCAATTTGTTTTCAGTGCTGATCTTTATTAAGATAATAATATTCTGAATGTGATTCTGGAAAGAAGACCATTTACTTTCACCTTGGCAGTGATGGTGGACATTTTTCTTGTGTTTATGCAGTACTGTATTCATGATGCTCCTATCTGGTCAGGAATTCTGGTACAGAAAACCAAACTGGTGGAGGAACTCAGCAGGTTGAGCAACATCTGTATGTGGTAGGATGGGGATTTTGATTGGAAGGAATTGTCGATATTTCAAGAATTCTGGTATCTTGCTCCAAGGAGATGAAGGAATGATGATGTGTAAATTGAATGTGATAGTGTTTCCATGCATCTAGTACTTTTGTAGTTTTCACTGGTGGAATTTGTGTCAGGGAGGTGGTGTGAGGTAACTTGGGTGAATTGACATAGTGCACTTTAGGTACTGCAGCCACAAATCGGGTTGCTGACTTCAGTCTTGGGAATCATGGTGAAGCAAGTTATTTTTATTGGGTTGAGTTAAGCCCCCTAAATGTCCCTGGGATTGCACCCATCTAGGTGAATACTCATCACAGATGTGACTTGAGGTCATATTAGTAGTAATAAAAAATAGTTAGCTTTTGTTTTAGCCATATTTTGGATGTTGCTGAATCACTGCTAACCAGTCGTGAACTTCAGAATGCTGCTGATTGAAGATGTTATACAAAAGAGATATTATTACCTAGTAATGAGAAAAATTTTAATACTAAAACTAACTAGTATAGGGTCTGTGTGAGGCAGTGACCAAACTTAGGGACACCAATAATGCATCCTTTGTGTGTATAAATAAAATAGAAAACATCTGGTTCTTCTTACAGAACTTAGTATGTGAGTAATTGAGGATGGTCATAAATCTTTCAGAGCATTAATAGTTCTGCTTGATTTTTACAGGGTAAATATGGAAGGAGCTTTCTAAAAGGATAAGGGCAGCAAATCATGGGGTATGAAATGAGGAATACATGATTGAACATTCATGTGTGGATTTTCATGGGCATACCTAAAAGGTGGAGTAACTCTTGTCTGGATATCCTTTTTATTTGTAGCTAACTTCAACTGGCCAAGATGAAGCTTTCTTTGTAACTATAGCTGATGTAAGTTATGGTGACAGATTAACAGTGACTGGGAATATAGTGGTATGCTGCTCATGTAGTGCTGATGAAAACTGTCTAACCATGCTTTTGCTGTCTATGACACCTGGGAATAAATGAAGAATAATCAGCAAAAAGTGGTTTAAAAATCAATCTCCTCTTTTGCTAAGGTCAAGATCTGGAGAATTACTAATTGACTTGACACAGATGGGGAATCTAGTGGGAGAAAATTCAGGATTGAGGTTGAGTATTGCTGAATACTGTCTAGAGTCTTTGAAATCATGCTGAACCTGCTGTGACTGTATGTAACATGTTCAGAGAATTGTATTTTAAAATCGATTTGAACACTTTCATTGTGTATCATTTCTGAAAGATTTTGTTTTTCACATTCGGCCAATGCGTTGGAATCAGTTGGTTGGGGAATGGGTATGTTCCGTGAATTTAATTTTTCTTGTGGAGTTCATTAATGTTTCATCTGTCTAAGGTTTTCCTCTCCCTCAGCATTTTTGACAAGCTGGCTAAATGTTAAATTGTGAACTGCATCTTTTTCAAAGTGGTACAATTAGGAATTTCTGCCATTTGATCTTTGCTGTAGAGCTCTGGAGAACATTGGGTCTGCAGGCTTAGGCATATGTTCCAAGTTTGTTGAATTTTTGAGTGTCTGACTTTTTTTAATGTGGGGAGACCAGGTCTCTAACTTCCATCAGTGTTTGTTTGTTACTCACTTGGGCTCCACCAGCAAGTTTCAGGGAGCTTACTCTGGACTGAATCCCAAAACTTAGGTTAAAGTTGTAAATAAAGGGTGATTGATTGCTTACATATCAGATTTCATCTATTTTTGGTAGGTTAAATGTGTCGTTTTTAAGCCCTTCTGGCAGAAGATACGAAAGCCTGAAAGCATGTACTGCCAGGCTCAAGGGCAGCTTCTATCCTGCTGTCTAAGACTATTGAACATCTCCCTCATATGTTAAGACGGAGTCTTGACTTCACAATCTACCTTGCTATGACCTTGCACTTTATTGTCTACCTGCACTGCAGTTTCTCTTTAGCTGTATTCTGCATTTTGTATTGTTTTACCTTGTACTACCTTAATGCACTGTGTAATGAATCGACCTGTATGAACTGTATGCAAGACAAGTTTTTCACTCTACCTCAGTACAAGAGAATAATAAACCAATTCCAATTCCAAAAGGCTGCCATGAAGAGAAAGGAAAATGCAGGGAAGGGGGTACATGTGTTTATTCATTTATTCCTGTGCTCTATGTGGCCTCGAGCTATGGAAGTCACATTTTCATATTGCAAGCAGAGATAAGCAGTGATCTCTTCAATGAAAAATTGCAGCACAAACAGAGTAGTGATCAGCAGGGCAGGCTCAGTAATGGAGCAAAGCACTAATGTCCCAACATGGACACTAATTTACATATAGTTGGTGACTTGGTGCAAGCTTGGCTCCTCATTGGACAAGGAATGAAAAATACAGGTCATAGGTTGCACACGTTTGCCCCAGTTTCAGTCATTAAAGTTCCAGGGCATCAGCACCTCGGAGGATCCATCCTGGACCCAACATATTGATGCAATCACAAAGAAGGTACACTAGTGGCTCTACTTCGTTAGAAGGTTGAGGAGATTTGGTATGTCACCAAAGACTCTTACAAATTTCTGTTGATATACGGTGGAGAGCATTCTGACTGGTTGCATCGCAGTAGTTATGGAGACTCCAAGATCACAGGAGGCTGCAGAGGGTTGTAGACACAGCCAGCTCCATCATTGGCACAACCTTCCCCACCTCAAGGATATCTTCAAGAGGCGGCGCCTCAAGAAGGTGGCATCCATCACGAAGGATCCTTACCATCTGGGACGTGCCCTCTTCTTGTTACTATCATCAGGGAGGAAGTACAGGAGCCTGGAGACCCACACTCAGTGATTTAGGAACAGCTTCTCCTCCACTATCAGATTTCTGAACAGTCCATGAGCTCATGAACACAACCTCATATTCTTTTTTTTTGCACTATTTATTTATTTTTGTGATTTATGGTAATTTTTATGTATTTGCACTGTACTGCTGCTGCAAAACAACACATTTCATGTCATATAAGTTAATGGTAATAAACCTGACTCTGAATCCGAAATGATTATCGGATACTGATGATATCATGATGTGGACAAATGAATCATGCATAGAGTTGTGTGGTCCACTTAGTGGAGGACGGGACTTCAATCAGAAATGGTTACATCTGTGTTTAAACATGTCTCTTTTTTAACTCACTAGCAATTTTTGCAGAATTAAATCTAATCACCTGTAGCAAAATTCACCTGCAGTTAGTTTAAAAATCTCCACCCCAGTTATGCCAAATAGTAGAATGAGAATATTGATTGTGGGTTGAAGGCTTAGTACTGACTTGCTGAATCATTGCTCCAAGTGCATGCTGATGCCCTAATCACACATACAGTAATGGTAAGCTAAGCTATTCACAAGGCAACTCTGACAAGACCCTGGCATTTACTATCCACCTAATCCTTGGACCCAGGTATCTTAAATAGCTGTTATCCTCTACAAGAGAGGTGTGTCTCCAAATGACATGAAGTTTACAACTAAATTAGCTCTTTGTTTCAGGTTTGGTAATCCAGTGACCAGAGCCAAGTTTGTGTGTGATACCCTGGGGCACAATATGTAATTAATCAGCCAAGCTCACGGATGGAACCAGCCAAGGGGACTTGAATTTATTCCCACTCATGCAATAGATAACTCTTTGAAACAAATGCTCAGTGAAGAGAATGGTTTTGACTGAACAAGCTACAAGAATTTTGTTTGTCTTTGCATCCTATTTTGAAGTTCACATAATTAATTGGCATTTGACTGAAGGACTGCAAATATGAAAGCAAATTATTGCAGGTGCTTAAACTGTGAAATAAAAACACAATACTTATTCTAAAAGTACATGGCAAATCAGGAGGAGAGAAAAGCAGAGTTAATGTTTCAGGTGAATGCCTTTTCATTTGAACTGGGGAAGGTTAGTGATACGCAAGTTTTATTTCACATGGAAAGTGGGAAGAGTAGGAGAGAATCTCTATGAAAGTCCTTGATAGGCTAGACTGTAGGAGAAATTAAATGACTAAAGGTACTGCGGCTGCCCATGTTGAATGGTTGTCCATGTGTGTTAGCAAGATATTCTTTAACCAAGTAGTTTGTATGCACATTCTTCATTTTATGTTCTATGCAAAAGTGTATGAAAATGTATCTTGGACTGAGATTTGATGCTTCATGACAAATATCAAACAAGGTGATCCAATTAAGTGAAGTGGAACCAGAATGGAACCGAAGGACATTGAACAGCGATCACTATGTTGTCTAGTTCAATAATTAAACTGTTGAGGAATTTAATATTTCTGGAGATTATTTGTGGGAATAGGGAAAGAATTTGAGGAACAAATAGAAATGCTATAATTTAATTTTTGCGAGAGGTCTGTAGTAACCTCGTGATACAGATATATCAGAATGTTAGCTTGGTAATTGGTTTATTATTGTCACATGTACTGAGATACAGTGGAAAAACACTGATTTGCATGTCATTTCAAAACATAAGTACCTTGATGTTATATAAAGGGTAAAGCAATAACAGAATGCAGAATATAGTGTTTCAGTTCCAGTTGCAGAGAAAGTGCACTGCAGGAAGACAATAAGGTGCTATGATGAGGTAGATTGAAAGATCAAGAGTTTATCTTTATTGTACAAGACGTCCATTCAAGAGTCTTGTAACAGTGGATTAGAAGTTGTCCTTGAGCCTGGTGGTGCATGTTCGCAAGCTTTTGTACCTTCTGCCTGATGGAAGTGGGGAGAAGAGAGAATAACTGCGTGGGAGGATGCTTTAATAATGTTGGCTGCTTTCCCGAGGCAATGAGAAGTGTAGTCAGAGTCCATGGAGGGGAAGCTGGTTTTTGTGATGGACTGAGCTATGTCCACAATTCTCTATAATTTTCTGCAACCTTGGCAGAGCAGTTGCTATACCAAGCTGGGATGCATCCAGATAGGATGCTTTCTCCAGTGCATCTATAAAAATCGGTGAGAGTAAATGGAGAGATGCTGAATTTCTTCCGCCTTCTGAGGAAGTCGAGGCACCGGTGTGGTTTCTTGGCCATGGCATCCAGGACAAGCTATTGGTGATATTTGCACGTAGGATCGTGAAGCTCTCGACCATCTCCACCTCAGTACCATTGATACTTACAGGGTCATGTACTCTGGTCTGCTTCCTGAAGTCAATGACCAGCTCTTTTGTTTTGCTGACTTCAAGGGAAAGGTTGTTATCTTGAAACCATGCCATTAGGTTCTCTATCTCCTTCCTGTACTCCATCTCATCATTATTTGAGATCCAGCTCACTACAGTGGTGTCATCTACAAACATAGATGGAGTTAAAGTAGAATCTGGCCATACAGTTGGTGTTGGGAGATGAATTTGTTTGGAACTATGGTATTGAAGATGGAGCTGTAGTCAATAAATAGGAGTCTGACACAGGTGTCTTTGTTATCCAGATTCTGCAGAGATGAGTGTAGGGCCAGGGAGATGGCATCTGCCATGGACCTGTTTTAGCAGTAGGCAAATTGTAGTGGGTTGAGGTTGTCTAGGAAGCTGGAGTTGATGTGTGCCATGACCAGCCTCTTGAAGCACTTCATGATGGTGGATGTCAGAGCCAATGGATGGTAATCATTGAGGCACATTACCTTATTTTTCTTTGGCACCGGGATGATAGTGGTCTTCTTAAAGCAGGTGAGAACCTCAGATTGGAGTAGGGAGAGATTAAAAGTGTCTGCAAATACCACCGCCAGCTGATCTGTGCAGGATCTAAGGACACGGCTGGAGATTCCATCTGGGCCAGATGCTTTCCGCAGGTTCACTCTTTGGAAGACTGATCTGACATCTGTAACGCTGACTGTGGGTACAGATGCATCAGATGCTGTCACCTCGGAGGCTGCTTACAGCTATTGTTGATTCTGATTGTCCTCAAAGATCTTGTATTAAATTTTACAGCGTTTTATTCATTTGTGGAATACAGACTTGGTGGCAAAGTCAGTATTGATTGCCCCTCTTTCATTGCCTAGAAGTGAGAATCTTGAGAACAGTGAGTCAAGCACTTTGCTGTGGGGCCAGAGTCACATAAAGGCACATTTCTTTCTGGAAAGGGTATGAATGAACCTGTTGGAATTTTAACACCAATTCTTTAGTTTCATCAATGCCGTTACTAACATCAGAGTTTTATTTCAGATTTATTTAATTAACTGAAATTAAATGCCTCTGGTGAGATGTGAGATTTTAACTGTTGATTCTGGTTCATTCACCCATTGCTCTGAATCAGTAACTCTATGAGTCAATAAAAATGATTCTAAACATGCTTTCCACATGGTCAAACTTAGGGATGTGTATTGGTATATTTGGGGATCCATCAAGTTGGAGAGGTGGCCTGGATTTTGCACTCACATACTGAGAGCTGAGAATTCTGCTGCTGAGCCATGGCTGAATATGTAAAAAAAAATCCCATGACACGATTTTAAATAAGACCAGAGAGGTTAATTTAGATATCCTGGCCAATATTTTAACCTCCTTCAACATTACATTTTAGTAAAAGCGAGTAACCTGGGCTTTACCACAGTACTGATAACAGGAGCCTGTGGAACAAATTAACATGTTTCCTTTAACTAAGAAGTACCATGGAACATCCCTGAGGTCATGGAAGAAAGCTATGTAAATACAAGATTTTAGTGTGTAGTAACTGGCTCTCATTTGGTTACATTATAGCAATGAATTCTTTGCAAAGGTGTTACATTGCAGGTACTTAGAAGAACCAAAGATCATGGAAGGTGTTGTGCCAATTTCGGTGACACAGAGGCATGGTGGTAATGATGGTGCCTCACAACTCTGGAGACCTATGTTCGATCCTGACCTTGGGTCCTCTCTGTGTGGAGTTTACACATTCTCTCTGTGGGTTTTCCCCGGCTGCTCCAGTTTCCTATAAGTTACACTGGGTGGCGGGAGAATCGGGATGAAATTGATGAATGTGCAGACAAAAAATGGATTACAGGAAAAATGTGGGGGAATGGGATTGATATGATTGCTCTGCGACCCAGCATAGACAAGATGGGCTGAACAGCCTCCTTCTATGTCATGGAATAATGAATGTAGCAGATACATGCAGATTTCCACAAGCATTTATAAACTGACCTTCTTAGAACCATTTCATATGGCAGGTTATCCAAAAATACTTTACTGTCAATTAATTTTGAAATGCAGTTATTGCTTTTTGCAGGCATTGATGGTTCTTCAAAGTGGAGCTATCCCAGATGACTAGAACAACTTTATTAGAGAAACAAAGGACTGCAGATGCTGAAGTCCTGAAGAAGGGTCCTTACTTGAAACACTGACTGCCTGCTTTTCTTCATGGATGCTTCCTGTCTGCTGAGTTCCTCCAGCATCATTGTGTTTTTCATGGGCAACTTTATTGCTCACTCAACACCACCCTAAGCACGGATTGCCTGTACTCTGTTTGTGGGACCTTGGTGTGCATAAATTGCAGCTGCATTTCTAACATAACAACGTTGACCAAATGTATGGTGTACAACACTGGAATGTCCTATGATCATGAACATTGTGATATAAATGCACATCTTTTGTTTGTTTTAATTATGATGCAATTCAAACCTAAACAATTCACCTTCCTTTTTCAGATGCTGAATGACATTCTGTGCCTTTCCAGAATTTGTTCAGAATTCAAACAAGCATATATTTTCTTGCCCCTCTTCTTATTGCACAAGAATGTTAGTGAACTCTGAAGGGTTAATCAGTGTACCAGTACACTGAGTTTATTTTTCAGGTTGTTAAGTGCACAGGGTTATCTTTCCTAATAGAATGAACTGGTGGGCATTGAACCTGGAGTCATAGGATACCCAAGGCCTGAATCTGTACTGTAGATAAGTAGTTTGTTCAATTGTCTTTGCAGCCAGAAATGGTGGATTTGTCAGAATTTTAAATGCAACATTTTAGAAAATAGTGTAGGGTACCAGAAGCCCCAGGAATGATGCACATCACATCAGCAGATACTGGTCAAAAGAATGCACACTTCAGGATCAGATTTATTATCACTGACATATGTTGTAATTTTTGTTTTGTTTTGTGGTAGCAGTACAGTGCAAAGACATAAAAATTACTACGTTACCCAAAAAAACTGGTGCAAAAGAGGAATAATGAGGTAGTGTTCATGGGCCATTTCACTTTTTACCAATTTGCTCCCTTCTTAACTTCAAAGTTGTCATCTCTTGTTCTGATTATTTCTGCAAGGCATGTGTTCATTCCTCAATCAGGAGCACAGTGGTTAAGGTCTGTCAATTAACACAGCAAGGACCTGTCTACCCAATTCTGTCCTCAATGAATGAAAGGAGTTTATTGCTGAACAAACACCACATGGTTATTGAATACTTTTAACAAGAACGGATTTTATTTTCTGTGAACAGAAGCCACAACCCAGTCCTTCCAAGTCCTGTCTGAATCCAACTTCTATTTTTGGTAATAAAAACAGAAAATGCTGGAAACACTCAGATCAGGCAGCACCTGTGGAAAGAGAAACTGAGTTAATGTTTTAGATTGAAGACTCTTCAGAAATGGGTTGACACTGACCAAAGAACCATTTGAATTGCCACAATCACAGAATAAAATCATTTGGTCCATCGTATCCAAACTGGCTGAAAAAGAACTATTCAATCTAATCCCACCTTCCTACTTCCCACCTTCCACCAGCATATGAATTTTGTGAGTTTCACACTTTCCACATGTTTTTCTACAATCACTTAAAGAAAACATACAGGGTGGTGATTTTTTTTTTCCTCATCAATAGTACAAATCAGATTTGTAGCTGGACAGAGTGCATTTCATGCTGAGGGAAAGACCGGTTGGTTCTTTCTTTCTCAATCTTTTTTATTGGTTTTCAAATCAATACAAATGGTATATGGCATCAAAGTTTGTACATATCTTACAAAGAGAT
>JARFYF010000001.1:136841818-136853320 GCA_030265395.1 Rhina ancylostomus
ACCTGATGGAAGAGGAGAGAAGAGAGAATGTCCTGGGTGGGTGGGGTCTTTGATTATGCTGGCTGCTTCACCAAGACCGCGAGAAGTAGAGACAGAGTCCAAGGCAGGGAGGCCAACCTATCATCTCAAAGTGTTGATAGGAATGCAAATATTCCTTTAGTATGTGTACCTTGATTTGCCGCCACTTTTTCCTCTTTCAGGTGCCATTGGTGTTATTACATTGGTATACGTGATTGTAAAGATTGTAGAGATTGCAGAGGAGGTTTGTGTAATCAAAGAATCTTTGAAATGTTGTTGCAGAAGATCTTGCAGATTGCAGCCACAGTGCACTGGTGATGGAAGGGATGGGTTTAGAGTCTATTAGCAGGGACATAGCTGGCTCCAGAGCATAATTACATATTCTATGACTGGTCCTAGCAATTGACTTTGAGGCACGTGTCCAAAATAAAATCATTTTCATCTGGCACTTACTGTAATGAGCACAGGAATTACACAAAAATAAATGAATGTGAGTGTTTCAGATGAGATTAGGTTAAGCAAAGACTGAGAATTTCCTCATGAAGATGTCCTCATCTTTTCATGACATCTGGATGCAGGCTTATCGATTGGTAATGCTGTGTGTACTAACTAGGCTCAATTTTAGTACTTTGAACACTCGAGGGTTGTGGTTCAAAATCTTTACCAGGAATTAATACTCCTGAAATAATAATGAAGAACTGCTCCATGTGAGAGGTACCATCCTTCAGATGAGTCCTTCAACCACTTACCTCCTCTTGTGGTTCAAGTTGGTGATTCCGTGCCACAATTCAGAGAAGGCTTGGAAGCTCTCCTGGTGCCTGATGCAGTATTTTCCCCTCTGAAGATAGCAACAAGAGCATTGGACACCTTCTGTTGGCTGCTCTGTCCTCAGCACATATCATTGGAATCCCATGTCTTTGTACATTGGTATCTTTGGGTCATTGCTGACAGATATGATAATATTTTATAGGGGTGACATTTCTTGTCAGTCATTTGTGCTAAATGGTCTAAGAGTAATTGGCTGTTGGTTGCACTTACCTGCTGATATTTGGTTCCATTGATTTCAGCAGCTCTGATGTTTGGCAGGTAGGTATTACTGGGGCTGATGTATCCATTTAGCACCAACAACTAAGAGAAATAATTCCTCCCAATATAATGGCAAGCATTTTTACTTTTCCCAAAGAGAAATTCTCTTAGTAAAAGAAAACTGCACTCCACATTTTTGCAACATAGAGCAACAAAATTCCCTCTTTACGTAAGCAAAATTCTGTTATTTCTTTCTCATGTAAATGTTTCATTAACATCTTGCCCTTTAGCACTGTTGATATGTTCCTGCAGTCTCCAGTGAATTGGGCATCCTTGACCTAGATAGCAAATGAGGGCAGCCTGGGATGAAGAGCATTCTTGCTGAGCTTGAGATTGTTCTCATCCAAAGTTATTTATAGGAAATATGGCATATTGAGCAAATCTGTTGCTCATTAAGTTCATGGCTGTGCATTTAGGTGAGCTAACTCCATGGCCAATTTTGAATCATTCAGCGCCACACTTTGCTGTAGAAATCACTGACCAGAGATGAAGAACAAGAACCTTAGTTTGTTTTCTCTGCTTCTCAGTCCAGGGCCAGGAGTGTAGTTTGTACTTTGGCAAGTTGAGAAGCTGAAATTTCCAACATTCTCTGGAGAGAAACTGGCATCATTTTTAAACACTACACTAATAGGAGATCATTTACGTTGATATCCTCATTTCAAAGAGCTAGTGAAAGATTTAGTGTGCATCTCAGGTACTCTGAGTGAAACCTTGCAGGTATGTGCTCTGCACTGATTCAGCAGTCAGGCATGAGAAAACTGGCAAATTATAGTCAGTTTTTGATGCCTTGCAACCAAGTCTCACTTGATGGAGGTGGACCGCATTGAAAGTGCAATCGGGAATGACTGGTTTAGGATCACATTATCTCACAAGATTAAATTGGGAATAAAAGCATGAAGTTGGTCATTATATTATCAGACTGTTTTATGACCTGACAGAGGTGATGTATTCCGATATTTAGGTATTAAATAGAGAGTCAGATCCATCTTTATGTAAAGAGTCCATAGCTTTTGTTGTTGTAAATGGACTGCAAGTAGATAACATTAAAATGGAGTTTCTGCTGAGTTGCTCAGTCTTAATTTAACTTAATGCCCCATAAAACCAACAAATAACAGTTGGAGAACATTATGAAATTTTAGGTGCAGGTTATGTCCAGTGCTGAGTGTCTTCCCACAGTCTCAAAAAGCAGTCTTCTAGAAGCCAGCCTCACCCTGCAGAATGGCCTGAGCCCACAGTTCAAATGAATCACTGCCATAATTATTCACAAATTGTGCAGGACTACCTTTGTAAATCCTGTATCTGTGCGCCCATTGTGTGTGTGTGTTTGTGTGTGTGTGTGTGTGTGTATTTGTGTTTGTTGAGTACCCGTATATGTTCCATGGTGTTGCCGGGGAAACCAGGAATTTAACAGCAGGACATCTATTAATTTGTGGATCCAATTCTCACAGGGCAAATGACCAAATAGAAACATGATGGAATGTTGTGGGGGGAATATCTATCAAGTCCATGGCTGTATTTTCACAAATCTTGTCCAATTTCTTCTCCTTTGGCCGTCCTCTGCATCAAGGGTGACTGGCTTCCTTTCTGATTCTGTGGATTTTGAGGTGACTGAGGTTCAAGGTGGAAACATAGACTCTGGGTCATGTGTGCAATTTGTGAGACATGAGACTACAGGTGCTAAAATATGGAGCAACAAGCAATCTGATGGAGGAACTCAACGGGTTGAGCAGCATCTGTGGGACGAAAGGAATTTTTGACATTTTGGGTTGAAACCCTGCATCAGGGTTTCAAACCGAAACGTCTACAATTCCTCCTACAGATGCTGCTTGACCCTGTTGAATTCCTCCATCAGATTGTTTGTTGCTCTGGGTAATTTGTGAGGTCCACTGGTTAAGCTGGAGTTCTGTTGCTGCCAGCGTTGGACTCAAGGTTCTTATTCCCCTCCTGAATGCTCCTTCTCCAGGCTGAGTGGTCAGAGATTTCCAGAAGTCACTGGGGATGTTAAACTTTTTCAAGGAAGCATGGGGAACATCTTCAATCTTTTCCTCTGACCACCTGGTAATCTCTTACTTTGACAGAACTGGGAATATTGTTTGTTTTGGAGTCTGGCTCACAGATACTATGGTAATCATTAGCTGTCTGCAGGACTGTAAGCAATATAGACAGATAGATTGAACAGACAGATGGGTATAAGGTAAAATATATGTGAAGAAGTGAATTTTGCAGAGAAAAGTACAGAGTATAGACAGATGAAATGTCAAAATATTAAAAGGAGAACACAGTGCGAATGGAGCTTGTATATACATTTTTTTTAATGTGCAGAAGACAAATTCTAAAGAGATATTCCTAAATCAGAACTAATCATCAGTTCTCAGAGTATCAACAATGAATTCTTAGGCAACTGGCCAGAATAAATTATAGCAAATTGAACTTCATCTTGTATATTCAGCAGAATTTTCTGTAGAATAACAGGCTGCCAGTTTACTATAGTGCTGGCCTCCAAGACAATTTAAACTGTGTCCAGATCTGGATGCTGTTCTTTAGAGAGGACATCGAGGTCATGAAGACACTCACTAAACTTGACTAGAAAGGCTAATATTGATCATCTTAGAGCAGAGCTTAAAAGGACATTAATCAAAGTGTTCAAAATTCTGAGAGTTTTTGTTAAGATTAATAGGGAGAAACTTTCAACTGGCAGGTAAGTGGAGGATGTAGATATAAGGCAATTAGCGTGAAAGAACAAGGTGGCAGGCAGGTGAAAGGAGGGAAATGGACTGATTCAATAGTAACTATCAATAGGAAATTGGGTAAATGACTGAAATTACAGGCTATAAGAAAATAGTAAGTTTTTGGGTTTAATTGCATAGATCTTTCAAAGAACCAGCACAACTAAGAAGGGCCAAATGGATCCTATTGCGATGTTTAGTTCCATGATACACTACACGAGAGGCTTTAGTGATGAGAAGAGATTTGGGAAACTATGGGGAAAAAATAGAGGTGATCTGATGGAGGTGCTCAAAATCATGAAAGATTTTAAGTCTGTAAATCACAACAGAGTAATTACTCTGAATAGCCTATTAGGAACAGGAAGACATAAATGCAAGATCATGGAGAAAAGAATGGAGCATTTAGGAACATTTCTTTTTCTGCAGAGGTTGACAGGATGTGAAATGGAGCACCAGAACTGCTGTGAAAAATGAATCCAAAATAACATGGAACTTATGGGTGTATCTCTGATAAGAGAAATTTAATGGGGAAAGAGCAGGTAAATGTGACTAGCTGGACAGCTGTTTTACAGACAAAAGGGCTCGGACTTGTTGAAGATGTGGCACAAGTCAGTCAGTTAAACAACTACTGCGCAGTGGGCTAAGGAATATTTTGCTGAAGGCCATGCACAGAGATCCAAGTTCTTTATCTGAATCAGCTTTGCACTTGGAAGGGTCCCTCCTTGGTTCATGTGCATGAAGGAAAGTCTGGGCTCAAGGGAGAGAGACCCTGGGGTGGAAATCAGGGATGGGGATCTGATGGACGCCAATTGGTAAGGAGAGGAGGTTGGGGGTGGCAAAATTGGAAGAAGAAGCTACCAGAGATTGGTTGGAATGGAATTCAGTAATTGGGAGGGAGATGGTAGTCAAATGAAGGGGTGATGCTGCCAGTCCAGGAGTGTGGGGCAGGGTGAGGATCAGTGGTTGGAGAGTGCAGTTGGCAGGGAATGAGAGTCAGTGGACCTGGATGTTGGCTGCTGGATCAGTCAACACAAGTTGGTCATGGGATTTGGACCAGGGTTTGGGGGAAGGAACAGGATGGTGATGAGCATCTCCACAGTCTGTTGGGCATTTGGTAGGTAGGGAATATGAAGGGAATCCAGGTTAGCAAATTACTGGAGATATCTCCCTGAACTAGGTTCTCATCTCTGGCATTGGAACTACTCACAGAGATCTCTTTTAACTTAAGTTGAAGCTGGCTGCGCATATGGGTTCCTCTGTATGTTGGTGTGCCAGATGGAAAGAGGAGCTGCAACAAAAATCACAGACGTTGCAATGCACTCAATAAGTCCCCAATTATTAATAGATTGTCCTTGTAACAGAAACTGAATTCAATGGTGCATAGAAAGATAGGGCTACACAATCCCATTTCCAAGCAGTTTGAGCTCCAAAAAGGATAGGTGGACAGAAACTATCAACACTGGTAGGGAAGTCTGGAACTAAGGACTGTTATCTAAAACCTAGAGCCAGGCCTTTGAGCAAGATTGGTAGAAAACATAGAGGGTGATAGGAAATTGGAATCCCTCATCAAATCAAAACAAGGTCATTTATTTTAATTTTAACTTTAATACTGACAGATTTTTCTTATCTTTGGGTATTCTGAGTTTGAGGAGGAAAGATAGATAAGTAGAATTTCTTCACAGATCAACTATAAATTCACCAGATGACAGCTTGAGGAGCTAAATTGCTGAATGCTGTTCAAATGTTCTTCCAAAAGCTGGGGAAGTGCCAGGAGGCTCAGCAAGTCAGACTGCATCAGTAGAGAAGGTAAATAAATACACCTTGCGTAGATCTTTGTGAAAACAAGCCTTCCCTGAGAGAGAATGCACAAACAAAATTAACGGAATGGCCTCTTCCTTGTTGTAGAATAAAAGAAATGCTAATGCAACTCCCTGACGTCTATCCAGCCTTCAGTGCATTACTGAGATCTGATTTACAACTTGATGTGTTGCATCTTAGATGTTCACATGTGATTAAATAATGAATAATCTCAACATAAAATTGAAAAACAAATGTTTAGATAAATATCATGGGCAGACTAGACAGTTTTATGGTCAGACTGTAGTAAAGGTTTATTCCCTGGGCATATTAAATTTTGTAATAAAATTTATGTTGATTTAATTTATTAAAGTATTAGTTTATCATATTTTCCTTAAGAAACACCACATTAAGAAGTTTTATTACATGGTGGATTAACAAATATGCTCTTGTAAGATCTCGTCAAACTAATGAAAGAGCTTAATAGTCCTTAAAGAATGATTCACAATTTTATCCCCAGCATCTCTCAGCCTATCATCCTCATTGCCTCAACAGCTACTTCCTTTCCTGACCTCAGGCTGAAATAGTGCAGTGGCCTGAATTTGCTGTCATGACCCTCTGTATCCCATCCTAACTTTGGAATCTTCATGATGGTGTATGGAAGCTTGGTGCAGGACGAAGAATTTGACCAAGTTGCCCTACATGAACATCTCAATTTGCTGGAGATTTATGCACCAGCTCAGTTGAAGTGCAATTAATGTTCTCCCCTCTATGTTAGTGGAAGAGAACAGTGACAAGAGTTTGATAATTTTAAAAGAATTTCAATAGGTTATTAGGTTAGAACTACTCTCAAGTATTCCCAAAGATTATGAAAAAAATTCTTGGCTTGGTAATGTCCATATTTTTAAAGTGTTCACAAGTATTTAGAAATGTTTTTTTTTGTGTTTTTCAACTTGAGAAATAATACCCAGTAGAGGTTTGAAGCTGTCTAAATGAAGGGAAAATACCTTTTTTACAAAGCAATGCTGCTGGAATGATTTGTTTTTTCACTTTTTAATTGTGCCTCCTCCAGCTTGCTTTTATCTCTGCTCTTATGCTGCATCGTGATTCACTCTTTGATATTTCGATGACATTTAGCACAAATTGCTTGTCTTCAGCTCCTTTGTTTTTTTTTCAACCTATTATTATTTGTTTAAACAACCTTCCAGTGACTGTAGAAAAGATCTGAACAATAAAGTGACTTCATTCAGGAACAGTTGAAGGAAAAGGCACGGCTAATCAGACAGCATTTGGAAGAGAATGTTTTTGGCAATTGCATGTGAAAATTTATCAGATGTTAAGCTTTGAAAGGGCATGCGCTCTGTGCGAACTCACTGTTACCCTTGTTACTTTCTTCCTATGTACATGTAGCATGGATTTCATGATGTCGATCTTCTTTACACTCTTTAAAATGTGTGCTTCTTATGCGCAGGTTACATGCTTTGCATTCTGTAGATGTTTTTCAATTCTCTCATCAGTAAACTTGAACTATCATCACTTCACTATCATGAAGTGAATCACTTCCGATAATAAACCAATTCCAAACTTTCTGATGTTTAAGGAAATGCTTATCCCAGTTTTAGGATGAATGCAGCTTGTAGATCACTCTTCCTTCCATTTGCCCGTCCTTTCCAATTGCCCCCTCCTTTTTGTCCCTCTATTGTTTCTCCTTTGGGATCACTCCTGTTTTTCCCAATTCACCCATGATTGCTTTGCCTCTCCAATTGTACCATTCCTCCCAGTTGACCCACTGAACTGATCACTCTCCCCTCTCACTAACTCTCCTTTTTTTATTCCTGACCATAATGCTCTGAACCCCTACTTCCTGAACTCCAGACATGTCCGCATCTTCCTGACCATTCCTTCCTTCCTGATTCGTCCACTTTCCCAGTTCTGTCCACAATTATGATTTCCTCCTCTTGAAGGGCCCTGAAGCTCTCAATCATCTCTACTCCCATTCCAAACACTCTTCTTTCATGATTCTATAACCTAGAACTAAGACTGAATAAAGGTGTTACAAATGCTGAGGGGCTTTAGGTGCAGAAAGTAAGGAAATACTGTTTGCAGTTGGAAGACCCTACTTTAAAATCAGAAGCATCAGGTGGTACGAAAATATTTTGCTCATTAAGCTTAGAATGCATTGCCTAAAAGAGCACTGGAAGCAACTTCAAACAGGAGCTGAAGAAGTACTTGAAAAGGTCAAATTATCGGGGTTTTGTGGAAATGTACAGAAGATGGTGGAGTTGGTAGATCTGGTAATTGGTGGAAGGATACGAGACATTGAGGCAGAATGTCAGCCCTGTGCTGCCAAGCTCTTTGGACCTTGCACAATCAAGCTGATAACTCCAAGATTTTGTACAAATTAGAAACAGAAAAGGCTGAAAATGCTCAGCAGGTCAGGCAACGCCTGTGGAAATAAAAACAGTTCGAGTATCAGCACAAAGACTTGATGAAGGTTCTTTGACGTGAAACATTAACTGTTTCTCTTTCCTTAAATGCTGCCCAACCCGCTGAATGTTTATAACATTATCTGTTTATTTTTCAGATTTTCAGCATCTGCAGTTTTTTTTTGATTTTCATTTACTGATGCAGTCACTTTCTGAGTGAAAGGAGGACAAATGCCAGCAAGTTTGGCAGGAGCTGAACCTTCTGGCGCAGTGGATCATGAAGTGGAAGTTTGAATGGTTGAGTGATTTTCACTTGGGGTTTCAACTTTCAGATAGATTGAGATTCCCAGATGAGCTCATGTCAAGGATACACTGTTACCTGTTCAGAGAGTTCAATCAAATTGGTCAGACAGGATTAGTGCTTGACAAGCCACGTTGGCTCTCTCTGATTAGACCTGTGGGCCTAACATCAGTGGTGGAGAAGGTACTGGAAAAAAATTCTGAGGAAGAGTATTAATGATCACTTGGAAAGGCAGGGGCTAAAGTTACCAGGCTTTCCCTGATCAAGTTTAAACAGAATTGAATAAAAAAAAAACTTTCATACATCCTGGCAACTTGGAATGAACATATAAGATGAGTAAAACCAATAAAAAAAAGTGTGAAAATATTCTTCAAGGTATATTAAAATCAATACAAAGTATCTTTACAGTGATATGAGAGTGCAGTTAAGACCACCATGGGCTCCCTTAAACTTGCAATAATGATATTGTAAATGAAAATTTAAAAAATCAGTCAACAGTCAGAGGAAGTGTTTACCTACTGGACACCACGTGGAAACTAATAATTATGAAGATTCACTGAAATTAAAATCTAACAAAATAACAATGGAAAAATAAGGCATAGAGGGTTGTAGATTTGGCCAGTTCCATCACGGGCACGAGTCCCCACCATCGAGAATATCTTCAAGAGGTGGTGCCTCGAAGGTGGCATCCATCACGAAGGACCCTCACCATCTGGGACATGCCCTCTTCTCATTACTACCATCCAGGGGGAGCCTGAAGACCTGCACTCAGCGATTCAGGAACAGCTTCTTCCCCTCCCCCATCAGATTTCAGAAAGGTCCATGAACACAACCTCATTATTCCTTTTTATTTGAACTATTTATTTATTTTGTAACTTTTAGTAATTTTATGGCTTTGCACTGTACTTTTGCTGCAAAACAACAAATTTCACGGCATATAAATCGATGATAAACCTGGTTCTGATTTCTGAGATATTAAGCTGTGACAAATACCCAATGTCAGATAATTTCCATTTCAGGATTTTGAAAAAAGTTGGTGAGAAAATTACAGATTTTTTGACCACAATTTACCAGAATTCTTGTAATTCGGAACCATTCCATTGTGTGTCTTTTGCTATTTAAGAAAGGTGAGACTGGGAAAGTAAGAATTTATAAACATTTAGCTTTTCATCTGCTGGCACGAAGTTAAATAGTCAATAGAGTGACTGAGCACCTTGAAAATGTTCAGTTAATCAGGGAGAGCCAGCCTAGATTTGTTAAAGGATAGGCCATGGTTAACAGAATTGACCTTTTGAAGAGCTGGTTAAAATAATAGACTTGGGAAAGCTGATGTATCCTATATATTTCAACCTGTAGGAGGCATTTTCTTAATCAAAGATTGTTAGCTGAAGGTGGAGCTCATGAAGTTGAAGGCCAGCTGTTCATCATCATAGGGAAATTGGTTAAAATGGTGGGAAATAGAGAGTAGGACAAGTAATTTTTGGTGGGAAGTAATTTGTCATGTCCCTCAAGGATCTGTGTAATGGTGTCTCAGCTAAACGCTGTATTCCTCTGTTCTCGTATTCCTATATTTCCTAATTAGAGGAAAAATACAATGAATAATGATAATTGTTTTTCTTGTAATGTATATCTTACCTGGATTTAGGCCGAAGGGGCCTATCATGGGTAAATGCAATTAATAGTGGGCTGAAGGGTCTGTTTCTGTGCTATACAACTTTGACTCTAATTGCAAAGTTTGCAGAAGTTACAAAACCTGAAAGATAATGGCAAAATTTAGGAGGGCGTAGACTGACCATTGTACACTTTGTAGCTCCTCTATCTAGTGACACTGGTCAGTGAGAAATTATTGTGTGAGCTAGCTCAAGATGCATGGCAGAAGCAATTTAATATGGGCAAGTGTGAAGTGACGTGCATTGGGATGAAAGTTATGGACATGTAATATATATCATAATGGTATAATTTTGAGGGGATGGAGTGCAAGAGAAGAGGAATTTGAAAGTACATGTTGACAAATCTTTAAAGATCACAGGATACTTTGTTAAGTATTTAACTGCATATGCAATAAGTGGGTTTGCAAATAGGGGCATTGATCATGATAAACCTTTACAAATGAGTCATTATGCTTTAACTCAAATATTATATGTCAGCCTGAGAACAACACTCAAAGGTTGTCAAGGAGGTATCAGAGGAGTTTTGCTCAGATGGAGAACTTGATTTATATGGAGTGCTTGGATTGTTCTCCCCAGAGCAAGACCGTCATCAAGTTATTGAAAGTTGAGGCTGTTTGAAGTGGAATGTAGAGAAGAAATCTTTATCCAAGCAATTGGAGTGGATACTGAGGGGAAATGAAGGGAACTTTTCCACGCTAGGGTTGTAATGATTTGAAAAACAATGCCCGTAAGGGTAAAGATCATAAATTATATTGAGACAGGCAAAAGATAATTTGACATTGGAAATATTTGAACTAATTTACATGGTTATGGGGAAAAAGCTTGGGTGCGGAATTAAAATGGGCAATCCTTTCGATATGTAAGCACAACACCATTGGGTCGTGCGGTCGATTGTATCATTTTTGTGAATGTATGAAAAATAATACATTTCGCCAAAGGTATAAGTAAACCAGATTTGTTTTCACCTGGTATTTTATTATTTAGTAGAATACTATTACACTGTGTAATGTGTATGGTTACTTTGAAGAAAAGGCTGACATTAAAACCTACAGTTCATATTGACAGAGAATTTGCCTTGGGAGATTAGTAGAATATAATGTATTGTTTTAAGTACAACCTCCAGTTTACTTTATTAACTGCAGAGGAATGAAAGTCTTTGCACACATACAAACTGACAACTTGCCACTATTGCTCTCTTTAAGATTAAAAAATTGTTCAAAATGAAACATTTGATATTCCTGATCAGGTACTTACAGGATGAAAGTGACATTAATAAGACACTGTGCTGCATACCCTAATCCTGATTTGTGTTTTAGACAGGATCGGGCAATGTGGTGGTCACATATTAAATAAAGACAATAGCAAGCAGGGTTTCTGTAACAATTTAAGCCACCTGACAATTTATAGCCTGCAGAATTCTACACAGGCATTAAGGAATTTCTTTTTCTCTTATGAATTTATATCCTATCATGTGTTTC
>JARFYF010000001.1:136893745-136906743 GCA_030265395.1 Rhina ancylostomus
CCACCCCACATCCCACCCTGCCCCCCAAATTGTCAGTGCATCAATATTTGCACTTAATGCCTCATAAATTGACTGCCTTCTGGAAAGATTTTTAAAAATCTGCAGAGCACCAACTTGAATAAATTCCTATTCCAAACATTTCTAGATCCTAACAAAGAAAACAGATATTAATACTGCTTTCACTGAGCTAACAAATTGGTAACAGGTAATGTCCTAGAATCTCTTAGGTGCTAGGTAAGGTTTGTTAATTCAGTGGTGCAAGCCAGGCCTTGTTTTGGAAAATTCACTAATGAATGGGGTCCATGGCATCGGTTGGCTTTATCCTGACTGTGCTAGCTGGACTCGTCACTCACTTACATACAGTTACTTCCTCTGAATGCAATCAGTCAGACAAACAGAACACTATCTACTGTCACCAAGTCAGAGAAAAATACATGAAATACTGCTTCTGTGTAATTATATTACCAAGAGTGCACCATAACAGAGGACAGAAAAATGTAGATAATTATGTTATTTCTGGTAGAGGATTCATTACGAAATAAAAACAAATTCCTTTTTTTCATCTTTTGGAAGAACTTGAATTGAACATCTGAACCCATGGCATTGTTTGAGGAAATTCTTGCATTACTGAGAGCAGCATCTGTTTATGGATTGTGGGTATCACTGGCAATGTTGGTATTTACCATCTATCTCCAATTATCCCCTGAACTGAGTGCCTTGCTGAGCTAATCCCAAGGACAATTAAAGGTTAGTCACAACAGTGGGATCAGGAATCACACACAAGTCAGCTGGGTTAAGGAATGCAGTATCATTCCTTCATGCATCGCATCATTGACAAGTCAAGTCAAGTTGATTGTCACATGCCCAAGTAGGGTGAGGTGCAGATACAAGTTCAAGTTTATTGTCAAAGGCATATATGCAGAGAGTATAAATGCAGTGAAAATTAACTTTTTGCAGCAGCACAGTAGATCACAAGACAAGGATAAATATAAATTAACATAAACTTAATTAACATAAATTATACATAACACACACGTGAAAAGCTTTTAATTCCAGATTTATTTTAAAATTATGTAATTTTCTTTAATACTGGTGATGTTGGAACCAGAAACAAATGTTTCTTGGGTATCTTTATGCTGCACTTATACATTGTGACCTAAGTTAGACAGATGTCATGAAAACTGACCATATGATCCAATTTCCTGTCTATGGAAATTCAATGCCTCTAAAAAGCTACTCAGTGTTGCATCACACCATTGATAAGATCATCAAAAACTCCAGGTCTCAATTTCTGCATGATCACCTTGGTTTGTCACTGTCCTATTTACTGGGGGTTCCACTGATCTGTATTTAGAGAACTCTCGGCAAAATACTAGAGAACAATTTTACTGAGAGATATTGGGAAAAAAATAAATCTTTCTTTGTTATATAAGTCAGGGAGATGGAGAACAACATTTATAGAAGAAGGTGTGTTTCATTTTAAATTATATACAGTATATGCTAAATTTATTCAGCAAATTTTCTTTATTATAGTAATGAGAGAAACTCCATTGCATTAGGGATACAGCTGTCCCAGAGTAAACTTCAAAAGCCACACACCAGCCTGATTTCCTCAAATTTAATTCTGATTGTAATGTATTATAATAAATGGATATTATTGCTGCAGTCTCAAAGCAACATCACACAAAATCTTCCAACATTAAGTTGTAATTCAAGATTTTTTTAGATGAATTTAAAGCAACTTTCTATTCATGCCTAGAAATTAATTCCAAGTCAGTTGTGTTAAATTCACAACATAGTGTGATACACTGCCTGTGGAATTTACTCTATAGAATTAAAGAGAGTATTCAGCTCCACTGATCATCAATGAATTTCAAGACGGGTTACAACATTTTGTTTGGGTAATAAGAATAGAAACTCAACCTGCAACAGCATTTATAGTATATTTTCTATAATTTATAGTTTGTATGATGAACTAATGACCAATCTTTTTACATCAGACACATTAGTGCATAGCCAGACAAACTCACTGAATGAAAAGTAGTTTGCTTTGATGCAAATTGTATTCAAACTTCAATTTACAAACCAACTTACCACCTGTTAAACTCATTTAGAAACAGCTAAGCGATTGCATGAGAATTAAACACCAGGGCTCAAATCTAATTCTGTAACAGATGCACAGTAGTAAGGCACTGGTTGGGACAAATAAAGTAAGCCAATATTGTACTCTTAATGGGATTCAACATTTAAGCCATAGTGGAGAAGTTGGATAAATGTCCTTATTTCTGCTTCATACATTTTGCTTTTTCACACCAGTTATTCGCTTTGCATATTTTTATTTGTTGTAAATATACATGTTTACCTGATCACCATTGAACAAGTATGTTCTGTTCTGAGGATTCACTTGAAGTGATATTATGAAAGTATGGCTATTATCTGCAGCAAACTTGTAAGTAAAGAAGAATAGTTTATGACGTTACTTCAGGAATAAAGAACAAATTTAGCATCTCCTCCACCACAGCAGTGAACTGCCATATATGTAAAAATGCAAAGACTATTCTCATTTAAAGAAATCTATAATCTATTTTAGAGGGTTTATGTTCTATTATATAGAAAATATAGTTTGTCAGTACATAACCTTGCTTCTAATCCATCTACAATTATTACTATAAATGCCCAAAATCTTCATCTTTACCCTCTGTAAAATTTCAGTGACACTGTGGTTAGTTACTCTTGCCTTTTCCAACTTCTCAATCTGCACTATGGAGTTACATTAACAGTTAACAGATTCCTTTATCTCTACTTCCCAACTTGCTGTGTATGTAGTTATTTAACTGTAAATAGAAATTAAGATCAAAGCATTATCTAAAATTAAGAGCAGAATTTTAAGAGCTTTGGTTACTGAATTGGTAAGTTATCCTTTAACATCATCACGTTTACCTTTAAGACCATTCTTTATCTTGTCTCCCTGAGGGTGCAGTTCAACTTTGCAGGAATAGAAATCATCCACCTGCAACAAATGCCTATCTTGTGTTGCCAACAGCTCCAATGATCAGAGCATCTGAGAACCTGTCTGCACTGCTTGTTTTGTACTGCAGAACTTCAACTGCTCCCTCCACTGTAATTTAAAAAACAGTGAGAGTTTGTTTAGGAATTACATAAAGATTATCATTTTCTATTTCTTCTGATGAGAAATCATATTAAATATTGCATTTAATAAGTAAACCAGCAATAATGAAGCACTGGAATTTTGATAACAAAGATAAAACCAAAATTGCTCCATTCAGAAAAAAAAGAAATGTCTGCTTTTCCAGCTTAATTAATAGCTAGGGAGTTAATAGGGGGAAATTGTGATCCCTTTGAATCAAAATTGTGATGATCTAAAAAACAAATTAAAATAGTTAAGATGCAAAATGATGGTTAATTTCTTGACATATTAGAGAAGACATCAGTGGAATTCTACAAATTAGAGGAGGTTTGATGATGGAACTGACCACTCTAGAAATTATGATGGATTTGGAACACTATTAACTAGAAATTCTACTATTGCAAATTTCACTGGCATCCATGACTCAAGATTGGGGTTAGCGGAAAGTTAAGAGGGAGTGAATGACTGAAATATCAATGGAAAGGCAGATTTCAGGGTAAGTGATTGAGGGTCAGAGTGGAGATTGTGTATATGGCTGATAATCAGGGCCTGGAATTGGAGACTGGAAATCAGAGGATCTGGAACATTAGAGGATCAGAGGATCCAAGGATCCTGGAAAATTAGATTAGAGGATTTGGGTCTGGGGTTCAGAGAGTTGGGAGAGAGATCAGGGAGTGGGAAGATGCTCAATGCAATATAAAGTTTAGAGATTGTAGAAGTTGTTTGGAGTTTCCCAAAAGGGGCATATCTTCTTGAAATACCAATCCAGTGTTGTGGGAATAAAACCCAGTTGATCCTTGAGTACCAAGCAATAGTAATGTCCAGTGATGGTGATTCACAGCACAACTTAATCTATTTTCTGCTGCTCCAACAGGTATGTTGCCTGGGGACTAACTGCACCTCATGCAAGATTGATGCAAAAAGTGCTTCAAGAGTGCAAGGGTGAGTTAATCTGTAAAGTACCAGGTCGAATTTCTGGAGTCATGCAAAAAAAAAAGAGGAGACTATTACAATATTTTACATAGGATAAAGAATATTTTCACTTTCAATACCAAAAAAAATGCTTTTTGCAATTAATTCAACTTCTAGGTCTATTTGAGTGAGTGGAAGGTACTCACACAAAAGATCTCTGGTCTGTTTCTGAAAAAACAACAGGGTGAACAGCTTTTTGTAATTTTATGTCATGGACAGAGACTGACGATAGAAAAATGTAATTTGCTGGAAGTCCCACCTCCGGTGCTCAAAATAATTAACTACTTGCGGAAAGCCATACACTGAAAATATCACAAGGAGGGCACAGGAGCTTGTTTGTAACTAATTATCCCTCCATCCATCTGAAGTAAGTTGCTGGAAGTTAAAGTTGAGTTTAATGTCATTTGCACAAGTATATGCATGTGCAGGTGCAATGAAAAGTTTACCAGCAGCATCACAGGCATATAGCATCATATAAGCAGACTTCACAAGAAAAAAAACATGAATTAAACACAATTTTTACAAGAATTAACTTGTCTGTGCAGTTAGCATGAACTGTCTCTGCAAAGGCCTGCGGTTACATGGCTTTACATTTTCATAGAAGCTCAGCTGAAAGGGCAGAATGAGGTGCATCCCCTCTCTCAGACTGCCTATCCAGCACCCCATCATCTACCTCCTGGCCCCCTTCCCACTTGGCAGAATATGCTGATCCCGCATTGACATCATCAGCCACCTCAGAAGCCAGAGAACTGGTGTGGAAGAAAGTCATCCTTGACCATGAGGGACTGCATATCAGAAAAGAGGACAGCTTCAGTACTTGCATGTTTTACAATACTGAGTGTCCTTCCTGTCATTCAAAATAGTAGTTGACAAACTTAAGGCAAGAAGCTAACAGCTTTTTTTAGGTGCACCTTTTCTTTTTCATCTTTGCCATAAAGGTGCATCTTCCACAGCTTTGTTTACTTAAATAAGGAAGGAGAGGTTAAAACTCCCTCCTCATCCCCATCACATGTCGTTAAATATTTTTTTAGTATCAAGGTTTACAGTTGCTAGAGAGAAGTTAAACTACTAAAAAGTTTGCTTTTCCAGTTATATTTAAGAGGAAGATCAAGGCATGTGATTGAGACCTCATTTAATCATTAGCGGGTTTCTTTTATTCAGCTACATTTGATGGTTTATCACATTATCCCTTAGGTCAAACAACATCATATCTCCTCTCTTCCAACCTCATCCTCACTAAAGTCCATCTCTATTTAGTTTTTCTCCTATCTGTCCTTCCATGCTCTCTCAAAATTCACCTTATTCACAAGGACCATCTTATGATGACAAATCCTCCAAAGTTCCAACCGCCCAACTTTGTTCCTTGCCCACTATTTTAGTTAGCATCAGCTGATGCTTCTTCCGAGCTACTCATGTTTCACCAGCATAAATTGGAAACAGAGTTTGTTTATTATTGTCACATGTACCAAGGTACAGTGAAAAACTTGTCTTGCACACAGTTCATACAGATCAATTCATTATAACAGTGAGGTGGTATGAGGTAAAACAATAACGGAATGCAGAATAAAATGTTACAGTTACAGAGAAAGTGTAGTACAGGTAGACAATAAGGTGCAAGGTCATAACGAGGTAGATTGTGAGGTCAAGAGTCTATCTTATCGTTCTAGGGAATCATTCAATAGTCGTAACAGTGGGATAGAAGCTGTCCTTGAGCATGGTGGTGCATGCTTTCAGGCTTTTGTATCTTCTGCTCAATGGTAGAGGGGTGCCTTTGATTATGTGGGCTGCTTTACTGAGGCAGTGAGAAGTGTCGACAGAGTCCATGGAAGGGAGGCTGGTTTCCATGATGTGCTGAGCTGTGTACACAGCTCTTTGCAGTTTCTTGCGGTCATGGTCAGAGCAGTTGCCATACCAAGCTGTGATGCATCCATCTTGGTTTAGCAGCTACATGGTGCATCAATTAAAAAATTGGTGAATGTCAAAGGGGACATGCCAAATTTCTTCAGCCTTCTGAGGAAGTAGAGGCATTGGTAAGCTTCCTTAGCCATGATGTCTACATGGTTGGACCAGGACAGGCCATTGGTGATGTTCACTCCTAGGAACTTGAAACTCTCAACCCTAGCAATGTTGAGGTAGATAAGATAAGATATTTATTTATTTTAAGATACGGTGGACTATGGTGCAGATGGAGTTAGAGCAGAATCTGGCCACGCAGTCGTGACTGTGTAGGGAGTAGAGTAGGGGGCTGAGGACGTAGCCTTGTGGGGCACCAGTGTTGAGAATAATCGTGCCGGAGGTGTTGCTGTCTATCCTCACTGATTGTGGTCTGTTGTTCAGGAAGTCAAGGATCCAGTTGCAAAGGGATGTGTTCAATCCCAGGTCTCGGAGTTAGGAGATGGGTTTGCTTGAAATTAGAGTATTGTAGGCAGAGCTATAGTCATTAAGCAATAGCCTAATGGAGGTGTCTTTACTGTCCAGATGCTCCAGAGATGAGTTTAGGGCCAGGGAGATGGCAAGTAGTCATGGAAAAGGGGCAAGGAGGAGGGTGGCAGAGCGAAGGAGTTGAAAGAAGCAAAGGAGATGAGATTCTGCAGGTGCTGGACTCTGGAGCAACACACACAAAGTGCTGGAGGAACTCAGCAGGTCAGGCAGCATCTATGGAGGGAAATAAACAGTTGACGTCTCAGGTCGAGACCCTTCATCAGGACTGGACAAGAAAGAAGCAAAGGACAAGATCTGTCATAAGGGTAAGAGGAGTGATTAAAATAACACGGGATGATGGTGCAAGACAAAAGAGGATGATTGAAGGGTAGAATTACAAACAAAGGATGGGTAAAAGGAACTGAAAGCCTTGCTTGCTGCAGAATATCAGGGGCTGTGGGTGTAATATGGCAGATGGAAGCATAGAAAATATGGAAGGCTTCCTTGACCTGGAAACCTGACAGTGAAAAAAGCACAAGGTTCTTATTTTACTATGACATAGAAAGAGGCCATCCAACCCATCAAGTCCATGTCACAAGAGCAAAGAAAAGAACAGAAGAAAGAAAATAGGAGCAGGAGTTGGCCACCTGTCCCTTCAAGCCTGTCCTGCCATTCAATATGGTCATGGCTGATCTAAACTGGCCTCATCCCCTCTTCTGTGCTAATTAGCCAGAGGCCTCATTTCCATGGTCTTATCTGCCTGCACCTTAAATATTTCTAATGATCTGGCCTCCACAATGCTCTGGGGTAGACAATTCCAGACATTCATCACCCTCTGAAAATAAATGCCAATACATCTCAATTTTATATGAACAGCCCCTTAGTTTGTAACTAAGTCTTCTCTTTGAGACTCTTCCATTAGTGAAAGCATCTTATCATCTCCCCTGGCAAGCTTCCTCAGGATCTTGTATGTCTCCGTAAGGTCACCCTCACTTTCCTAAACTCCAAAGAATACAGACCCAACCTGCTTACCATCTCTTGATAAGAGAGTCCTCTCAGTCTGTTTATTCTCTTTTGGACTGCCTTCAATGCTACTATATTCTTTAAGGTAAGGGGACCAAAACTGTGCACAGTAGTCCAGGTGTGGCCTCACCAGCACCATGGACAATTGTAACAAAACTTCCTCATTTATAAATTCTAACGCCTTGCAATAAAAGCCAATGTACCATTTCTTCTGTTAACTACTCACTTCCCTTGTATGTTCTCTTTCTGTGATTCATGCACAAGAACACCTTGATCCCTCTGTATTTCACTCACTTTGTCTCTTTCCATTTAGATAACATTTTGATCCCTCCTACCGAAGTACATGACCTTGTACTTTCCCATGTTGAATTCCACTTGTTGAGCTTTCATCCAATCGATCTGTATCCCATTGCAGAGTCACACTATCTTCATTTCAACATGCCCTTCCAACTACTTTTTCTGTCATCGACAAAATTGGAAATCTTATATTTTGCCCCCTCCTTCAGGTCATTAATATAAATTGTAAAAATTGGGGGCCAAGAATTGATGCCTGAGATATGCCACTTGTTCCATCCTTCCAATCTAAAATAAATCCTATTTATTCCAACTCTCTGTTTTCTACAGAATAGCTAGTTTTCAATCCATGCTAATACACCTTCTCCAATGCCATGAGTTCTTAATTTATATACCAATCTCTAATGTGCCGCCTTGCTAAATGCCTTCTGGAAATCCAAATACACTACATGTTCAGGTTCCCCTCCATCGACTTTCACTATTACATCCTCAAAGAATTCCAGAAAATTTGTCAAACATGATTTACCTTTCATAAAGCCACGTTGACTTGTTTGATTATCATAAACTTTCTGAAATGATTAGTTAATTCCTCTCTGATTATTGACTCCAGCATTTTGATGACAGCAGATGTTAAACTAATCGGCCTATAGTTCTGAGCCTTTTGTCTTCATCCCTTCTTGAACAAGGGAGCCATGTTTGCTTGTTTCCACACCTTTGGTACCTTCCCTGAACTTGATGAATTTTGAAAAAAAAAGTCCATGATCTTTGCAGCCGCTTCCTTTTTAAAAAAAAACCTTGAATGCCGGTCATTGGGTCCTGGTCTGCCTTTAGTCCTGTGAGTTTCTCTCTTACTTTGTCCCTTGTGATTGGGATATTTACAAGTTATTCTGTTATTTGAAATTAGCCCATCTGTTTTCTTTGGGTTAATTGCAACTGATACAAAAAGAAATGATTTAACTTATCTGCTAATTTTTTGTTTCCTGTTATTACATCACCAGACTAATTCTCTGGAGGTCCCACACCTACCTCAGTCACCATTTATGCATCAATGGAAAGTCTTACTGTTCATTTTGAATCACATAGAAGTTTTCTCTCAAAAACAATTTTCTCCTTTCTTAGGTCTTTAAGTTTTTTAAGTCTTTTGCTGCTTGTTCCTACAAAACAATAATCCCAGTCTTCTGGTCTACCACTAGCCCTTGTCACTTTGTATGCCCTACATTTTGATATAACATTATCCTTGACCTCTTCTGTTAACCACAGATGGTTCCTCTTTCTTATGAAATCTCTCTTTAAAATCAGGATATATTCTGCTGAGTGTAATAGACCAGCTGTTTGAATATCTGCCACTGCTCATCCACCCAGTCCATTCCAGACAATTATACTTGCCCTTATGTAAGTTGAAGAGACTGGTCTAAGAGGGCTGTTCTCCCTCAAACTGGATCTGGAATTCTACCATGTTATAATCACTACTTCCGAGGGGAAATTTAACCACAAGATTGCTTATTAGTCCTTCCTCATTACACATAACCAATTCTGAAATAGCCAGTTCCCAAGAAGCTTCTGTGACATATTGCTCTAACAAGCAATTTCTGACACATTCTGCAAACTCTACAATTCCATTGCCAGTTTGGTTTATCCAATCAATATGAAGATTAAAATCTTTCATGGTAATTGCTAATGACCATTGATAATGTTAGCTCCCAGAGCAATCCTATTTATTTCCCTGTAACCTACTCTCTCTCACATGCCTATCAACTCCACCCCGATTCTCCTACTACATACTTGTAGAAACTTTAAGTAGCCAATTAACCTACCAACTGGTAGATCTTTAGTATGTAGAGGAAACTAGAGGAATCCTGAGCAGTCATAGAGAGAACATGCAAATTCTGCACAGACTGGTATTGGTTTATTATAGTCACATGTACCGAGATACAGTGAAAAACAGCCATCCAATCAGATCATTTCAAAACAAAGGTACTTTGAGGTAGTACAAAGGGAAGAGCAGTAACAATGAGGAATATAGTGTTCCAGTTTCAGAGAGAGTGCAGTGCAGGTAGACAATAAGGTGCAAGGGCCTTGACAAGGCAGATTGTGGGGTCAAGAGTTCATCTTTAACGTACAAAGGTCTGTTCAAAAGTCTTATAACAACGGGATAGAAGCTGTCGAGCCTGGTGGTCCAGATGACACCAGAGGTCAGGACTGAACACGGCTGGCTGGAGCTGAGAGATCACAGCCCTACTAGATGCACTGCTGTCCTGCTTGAGTTGTGGTATTGAAGGGGTGAGATGAAGTTGGCAGTAGGCCATCAGAAAGCTTTGCTAAATCTCTGGCGTCCTCCAACTTCAGCAGAAATATAAGACAAAAACAAGGGATGTTGCAACTATTCAACAGGTCAGGCAACATCAGGAGGAAGAAACAGATCAGCATAAATAAAAGCACAAACACTGCTGAATGTACTCATCAGGTCAGGCAGCATCTGTGGAAAGTTAAACAGTTTTCCCAGATACTGCCTGACATGCTGAGTGTTTCTGGCATTTTCTGTTTTATATTTTGGATTTACAGCCCCTACTGTAATTTTAAATAAATTTCATTTGCAATGATTAACATGTCAGGTTGATGACCTACCCTTATCAGAACATAGGGTCACAGAGTACAGAATCAGGCCATTCAGCCCAACTGGTCCATGCTGACCAAGATGCCCCATCTAAGCTAGTCCCATTTGCCTGTGTTTGACTCATGTTATGAACCAGCAACAAAAGAAACACACTGAGTCATTTACAAGTGTTAAAAACTATTTTATTAATAACTACTTAAGATAATAAGAAAAATAAAAGTAAAAATGTTAGAATGTTAGAAGTAAAAATGTTAGACCTTAAACACTAACCCCAAAAACTAAACTCGTAGTGTGTGTGGCAAATTCCCAAGCTCCAGGTCCAGGAATAATTCTTAAAGTTCAGTTCAGCAAGCCATAAGGTGAAACATGAGCAAAGGCTTCTTCAACAACCACCGTTGACTGAAGATAAGATGTAGACGTAGAGAGAAAATAGAGAGTAATTACGAAATCCAAATGTTCCACAGTGGAACCCATACGACATCTCAGTGTCTACTCAGCAGTGACTACTCCACTGCATCTACCTCACTCCAAAAGGCACTCGAATCGTGGCCGTCCACACAAGTACCTGTTTGCTTCTACAGATTGACAACAAAATGGACTCCACTTCTTTCTTCTGAAGTATCTGCCACCCTGAAAGGCATCCAAGACGTGGCCATCAACACAAATACCTGTTTCCCTCTACAGGTTAACAACAAAATTTTGGCTCAAGGCCTTTCATCTGGACTGGTTATCTCCCCTCTATCTTTCAGTCCAGATGAAAGGTCTCCACCCAAAATGTCAACTGTCCATTTCCCTCCACAACTGCGGCCTGACCTGCTGACTTCCTCCAGCATTTCGCTTGTTGCTCCAGATTCCAGCATCTACAGGGTTTTATCTCTGTGGTTACCTTTAGTTGCATTCAGTAGCATTTTTGTTTCTGGGAAGAAGCAGCACCTTGGGTGACAGGCCATCTCCCACCTTCACCTACCTGTGATATTGACAGCTCTGCTCCCATTACAAGGGTGAAGGAAAATTCATGTCATTATGGTTGAACTTATAAGCCTGTGCTTTATGATGGCTTTGGGCAATAATCTCTACTGTGTGACGTCTACGGGTAACAGTCTGATCAAGTACTGATAAAAAGATTGCCAACATTATTTAGCAAGGCCAATGGTGAAATCTGTATTCTAGTGAGATGGTTCCTCAGGCAGTCTCAGGCAGCTGTTTGCTGCAAGGCATTATCCACAGATATTCTTTGTAATTGGAAGGACCCACCAAAGCAATTGGGGAATCTTTCAGTTTGAATGTTATCTTTTGCTTTGAGCGACTCAGGAGATCAATGTTAAATTGCTTCTCCTTGACATGATGCAGTGGATTTCTCTGAGTGAGTCAAAATGTTACCGCCTGACATTTAAATTCATGACCCCAGTAATAAGAGTTGACACAGGCTCATGTGAATTAGTACAGTGATCAACCTCAGTTTTTTTTAACAACAACCATCAAGAAGCATCTTTAAGCTGTCCTAGTACTGTTGATTGTTTTGGGTTTTTTCCACTAGCTGGCATATGCTGGGATTTACAGTAATGTGACCCTTGTTGCAGATTAATAGAGGATAATTGCACATCCATTCTCCGAACCTAATTACTGAAAGCATGGCACTGAGAAAACTAAGAAGTACCAAATATTCTTGTCAGTTGCACAAATGATGAAAAAACTGCAATCGTCATCTTTGCAAATCAACTGCATTTTGTCAGAACTTTACTTCACTTCTTCTGGTTAAGGGAGTTTTAAGGTGCACACTCACAGCTGCATTGACTATTGGTAGTTTAATATGGTTTGAAAGATCTTGAAGAGAATTATTTCACACATAGTGCCATTATGATCTGAAATGGACTGCCTAATCAGGCAATGGGAGCATCTTCAACAATGACTTGCAGAAGTGATTTGAATTAATACCTGAAGGGGAAAAGTTCGCAGGGCTAGTGAGAAGGAGCATTGGAAGGGGACTCATTGAAGAGCTTTTTCAAAGAGCTTTCATGGGCATGACAGAGGGAATGACTTTCATGCACTGCATCATTCAGTGTTACCCTTCATTTGGCTTATCAACCTACCCACCTGAGCCTGGGATGACAGCTTGATTCAGATTTTTATTTTTATTCTGGTACATGGCCTGTTGAGTTTATGCCATCTCTCAGGGCATTCCATCAGTCACGTCCCCTCCTTATTTCCCTGTAGCCTATTCTCTCTCACGTGCCCCATCAATTTCCCACTGATCCTACGCCACTCACATACAGTAGGGCCACTTTATAGTGGCTATTTAGCCTACTAACGCATCCTAGGATTGTGATCACAGGGCGAACATGCGAACTGTGTGCAGACATATGATTGAACCTGGATCACTGGGGCGGCACGGTAGCGTAGCGGTTAGTGTGATGCTATTACAATGCCAGCGATCAGGGTTCGATTCCCATCGCTGTCTGCAAGGAGTTTGTACGTTCTCCCCGTGTCTGTGTGGGTTTCCTCCGGGTGCTCTGGTTTCCTCCCACA
>JARFYF010000001.1:136963469-136974344 GCA_030265395.1 Rhina ancylostomus
CAGCTATGATCATATTAAATGGTGGGGCAGGCTGGAAGTGCCTGAAGGCCTATTTCTCCTCCTACTTTCTTGTGTTCACCTAACTAAAGTTTTTGACTCCATCAGCTGGGAAGTACTTTGGAACTCCCTTCTCAAATATGACTGCCCTCAGAAATTCTTCATTATTTTATGTTTGCCGCATCATAACATGAAAGTCAATAGATCTACAACAGAGCTGCATCATTTCTCTCCGGCACTCCTCAGTCTCCCTCACCGTAGTGTTGAACTTTTCAATGGTATTCCTGCAAGAATGGAGCTGATCTTCAGAACCAGAAGCTCCAAGCCACTGTTGACTTGTTCACTAAAGCAAATGAGAGGATAGGCTATACACTCAACATCCCCGAAGCAAAGGTCCTCTATTGACTTGCCCCCATTGTACAACACTGCCCTCCAACAATAACCGTTCAGAAGAAGCTGACCACTTCACAAAATGCTCACTCTCCTGCCCCATCTGTGGCAGAGTCTGCAGTTCCCACATGGGCCTCATCATTCGACCCAGAATCCACAAGACCAGAGAGGAAGCAATTCATCCTCAATCCCTCGGGACTGCTGAAGAAGAAGGAGATAATCTGGTATACAAAGAAAATATATAATTTGTCAGATTAGTGGGGACAAATCAGTCGCTGGCCCTAAACACATGAGTAATACAAAATGCCACCATTGTTTAGTCACGTTACAGTTATACAAAATATTGGTTAGGCTGCATTTGGAGTATAGCGTGTAGTTCTGCTCACTACACTACAGGAAAGATGTGAGTAAGCGAGAGAGGATGCAGAAAACTGTCACAAGGATGTTGCTGGATTAGAGGGCTTGAGATATAAGGAAAGATTGGATAGGCTGGGTCTGTTTTTCCTGGAGCGATAAAAGCTGAGGGGTGACATGATAAAGGTTTAGAAAACTATGAGAGGCACAGATAGGGTAGATAGCCAGAGACTGTTTCCCATGGTAGGGGTGTCCAAAACAAGAAGCCATAGGCTTAAGGTGAGAGGGAGGAGATTTAAAGGGAATCTGAGGGTTACATTTTTCACAGAAAGAGTAGTTGGTATCTGGAATGAGCTTCCAGAGGAGGTGGTGGAGGCAGGAATAGTAACAACATTTGAGAGGCATCTGGACATGTATTTGAATGACCAGGACATAGAGGGATATGGAATTAATACAGGCAAGTGGGATTAGGGTAGAGGTATAATGGTAGGCATGGATATGGTGGGCTGAAGGGCCTGATTCTACGACTCTATGTTCTCATTGTTACACACTCAAGTCCATTGTAAGCGGCAGAGTCGAGCGTAAATGATGGTGGGTAATTGCACATATGCTTCGTGCAAGATATCGAAGTTCTATCCCTGAGAGAATCTAAGTACATCGTAAATGAAGTAAATTCTGCCATTATAAAATTTTAACTGTTACAGAAGCAGATTCGGTATCACATCATTAGCATATTGCTGTTGGTGGGAGCTGTCTGCAAATTATCCGCTGTGTTTTCCTCCATTACAACAATGACTTCACTTAAAAAAAGTCCTTTACTAGCTGTAAAGTGCTTTGGGAAGCCCTGGAAGGGACATGAAATGAATAAATGTAGGTCTACCTTTCTTCTTCCTTTGCAACACTGCATGTCTTTAGACTTGCAGTGAGTTAAATCCTGGGCTTTCAGGATAAATATGAAATAGGGATGGTTTCTGTTTTGGTGGCTGAGTCAGCAGTTTAGAGCCAGGAATAGTTACAGCCGTAATTTAGGAGTGAATAATGCACACATTTTATGGCAGTCTTTTAATAGTACTGATTTAATATTCAGAAATATAATGGTTCCTCAAAAATCCATCTACATTACTTGGGTAGTTTCTTCAGCAAACACATCAGAAGGTATATTTCAATTATACATACTTCATTAGCAATGAAGTGGTTTGGAATGTCTAGACTGTGTGACCATGTAACTGCATGTTCTTTCCTTCTCTTTCTGCTGACCCAGTTAAGATTAGCTAACTGTATAGTCAAGGAGTTGTGCTAACCTAATTAATGTGGTTTAGCAACTCTTTACATTGACATACTCCACTACTGGGTTATAATATTAGGCGCATTGTAACAAAAGCTTTTGATGTTATACATTGGAGATCCTACTGCAAGCACAAATTAATTCATGAATAAAAGTTGAGCGAACATTTCTAAGCAGCATGATCTTCTCTTGCAGGTACTATATCGGTGAATAGCCGGCGCACCCCATTCACGGCAAGTGGGGACAGTGAGATTCTTGACCTTGAGGGAGACATGTACCTTGGAGGCCTACCAGACAACAGAATGGGTTCCATCTTGCCCACAGAGCTTTGGACGGCCATGCTCAACTATGGCTATGTTGGCTGTATCAGGGACTTGTTCATTGATGGCAGGAGCAAGGATATCCGACAGTTGGCTGAGGCACAGAATGCTGCTGGGGTCAAGCCATCTTGCTTGCGAGTGAGCGCTAAACATTGTGACAGCAACCCTTGTAAGAATAACGCAGTGTGCAGAGAAGGTTGGAACAGGTTCATCTGTGACTGCACAGTCATGGGCTACTGGGGAAGAACATGTGAAAGAGGTGAGTGCGATTTACTTTGTTGAAGAGTGACTGTTTTGGTTGGTTTGTTTCATGCCAATTTACTGTGGCAAGGAAAATGTACTAATATGTGCTTTAAGATGTTGAAGGGCCATGGAATTGCGATGGTGTTTATAGATATAATCTCTCTGCTCAGTGAAGGGTTTTGACCATATGGCAGGGTGAGCTATCATGTTATGGAAGGTGAAGAGAATTGTTGCTCAGTCCCACACCAGACAAGACTGTAACCTTTGGATCGGTATTGCATTGCTGGAGGTAGTGTCATTCACCTGTCTTCTGTGTCAAATATCACAAGGAAATTTGGAATTATATTACAGAAGATTATAGTCCACAACCAGTTTCAATGAATCTTTTAAAATGGAAAGTAGAAGATGTATTGGAAGGGCAATCCAATTTAAAACAAAATGAATGGGGCAGCAGTGAATGGAATCAAATTTCAGAAACAGATGAGAATGTGCAGCCATGTTTAGTGCAGGTGATAAAGGATGACTTTCTACCCCTTGGCTGTCTTTGTACAAGATCCTGGTTCAGCCCCATCTGGAAGTATGTTTTGGGAACTTGATTTGAAGAGTGAATATAAAATCTCTGGGAAAGATAATCGAATGTCCACTAGAATGTACTTGATCTTAAAAACCTTTAACTTCACAATATGTTTAGGAAAGCACATGCATTTCTGAAAGAACTTGGAATCTGTGTGAAGGTACAGATTATTTGAACTAAATGATCCAGTGATTATATGTGCAATCTGTATAAATAGGTGTGATCGTTTTCCTTTATGCAAAAATTTCCAACACTTGGAATAAGTTAAGGTTTATGTGGTATTAGTAACTTTGGAATAATAGTTCTAAAAAAGAGATGAACTGGGTCCCTGCAGTGACCAATATGACTTCACATGAAAAGTAAGTGTGTGTTTGGTGCGTGCCCCCGTCATCTTCCAAATTTGTTTGATCATTTTAAGAATTTCCTCAGAATTTTCCCCCAAGTACCTTCAGTTTGTTTTTGCTTTTTTTGTTACATTTTCCAGGAGAATGTTTAGTGCAAACAGTTGTTGGGATCTTGACTGTTTGTGCAAAGGAATATTTACAGCCATGACTGTAGTGCATATGTATGAAAGTATCTTTACGTACTGTGAGATATGATCGTGATACATTGTTGGTATCACACTATTGTCTTCAATAAAGGATGCTTCTTGTTAGCTCTGTTAGTCTGTGTGATCGTACTTGGAGGAACACAATAGAAATCCACAAATGCTATGTTGGTGACCAGTTTGGATTTTTGCTGCTTGTATGAGTGGCAGGAGACAAAAAGCCAGTGTGATAAAACTAGAGATCAGTGTAGGATTACGCACGGTGAAGATGGCAGGAAATGGATGTGTGGAATACAGCATGAAGCTCAGGAAATACAAGCAGACTCAGCCATTTATCCTTTACTTGGATTGTATGGAGGTAATCCTCAAGGCAAACAATGTTATAGAGTTCCTGTAGGGAGGAGACAGAGTGGAACATAATGCTCCTTGAGAAGAGAAAAGCCTGTGGTAGGGTCACAGGCAAATGTAATATTGGTGAGTTTAGCAACTGCAAACTACTTTATAGGTATCGTATGAAGACTCAGTATGGACCTTGAAAGGACATGTCAATCCAATCTTAGAGTCTTACAGCACAGAAACAGGCCCTTCGGCCCAAATTGTCCATGCTGACCAAGATGCCCATCTAAGCTAGTTCCATTTGCCCACATTTGGCCCATATCCCTCTAAGCCTTTCCTATCCATGCACCTGTCCAAGCATCTTTAAAATGTTAGAGCAACAAGCAATCTGCTGGAAGAACTCAGCAGGTTAAGCAACATCTGTGAGAGGAAAGAAATTGTTAATGTTTCAGGTCAAAACCCTGCATCAGGACTGACAAGTCTTTTAAATGTTGTTATTGTACCTGCCTCAACCACTTCCTCTAGCAGCTTTTCCACATACCCACCACCTTTTGTGTGAACAAGATACCCCTCAGGTCTCTTTTAAATCTCTCCTCTCTCACTTCGAGCCTATGCCCTGAAAAGAACATTGATGTATGTAAGGCCTCTATGTCAATTGAGTGGACAACTGGAAGTATGCATGGAGATACCATGGCAAGTCATTCTGTGATGAGATAAGACATTCCATCCCCAAGTCTCTCCATCACTCTATTCGCAAGCCTTTTAAGATGCTTCTGGAAGCCCACATCTTTGCCCAGCATTTGATTCTCTATGGTAATATCTCCCTATATGATGGAAGTTATATTTCAATTGATAATGCTCCATGAAGCATCTTAGTGAGTTTTGCCATATTAAAGCCACTATATAGGGAGATGTTGTTGTTATGCAACACCAACAGTAATTTGGAGCATCATTAGCAACCAACCCAGCTGATTCCTGAAGGACAGCTGATAGAATGAGCTTGCACCATGTGGTGACTTCATGAGAAGTAAATCTACTTGTCCTTATTCTCACCAATTTACCAGTCAAGGATATAGTAGCTATCTCACAGTCTTGACTTTGCAATGACAGTACCCTCTCCTGTATTGTGTGCCACTACTATCCATGCAGAATGAGATGAGTTCAGAACAGATCTGGCAGCTCAGAAATGACATCTGTAAGGTATGAAATACTGTGGGTCATCAGCAGCTTCAGAATGTTTTCCACTTCATGGCCCAGGATATCCTTCACTCTGTCATCATCATAGGGCCAGTCTTGGTTCAATAGATGTGAAAGAACGTGCCAGTAACAACACCAAGTGTACCTTGAAATGAGGTGCCAAGCTGGCCCTGTTACAACTGGGGACTCTTTGCATGCTAAAGAGTGGAAGCAGAAGATAGAAGAGCTAAGTGTACCCTCACCTCTGCAGTCCTGTCACAATAATGCATGAATGGTGGTGGATATATAATCATCTAACTAGAGGAAGAGGTTTCCTTAATATCCCATCCTCTCTGATGGTAGAGGTGTTGTGGTCAGACTCCCTCTTGTTACAGATGGTTATTGTCTGGCACTTGAGTGTTGAAATTGTCACTTGCTACTTATCGTCCTGAGCCAGACGTGAGCACAATAAGCAAGGCTCAAGTGTTTGCAATGATCTTTGGTCAGAAGCACCAAATGGATGAACCTTCTTAGTCTCCGCTTGAAGTTCCCAACCCTCAGCCAATTTGATGCATTCCATGCAATATCATAAAGCAGCTGAGATCACTGGATAAACCAAAGACCAAGGGCTATGACAACATGCTTCAGAATCAACTATTCCTTTAGTCATGCTCGTAAATTCCATTGCTAGCATCAACCCACCAAAGTGGACAAATGTCCATAAAAGCTACAAAAATCCAATCTAACTAACTTTTATCCCATTAACCTACTCTTCATCATCAAAGTGGTCATTGACAATGCAATTAACCAGCACAGCTCTCCATAACCTATTGACAGGCACTGAGTTATATTCTGCCAGGACCATTTGACTCTGGATCTCATTACATCCACGGTCCAAGCATTGACAGAGGAGTTGAATTTCACAAACAAGATGAGAATGGCTGCCTTTTTCATCAGGGCAGCATTTGATCAAGTTTGGGATCAATGAGCTACAGTAAAATTGAAATCCTTGGGAATCAAGAGAAAGCCTCTCTACTGGTGGGAATCATAGCTAGCATAAAGGAAGATGGTTCTGGTTGTTAAAGGCTAATCATCTTGGCCTCAGAATATTGTTATAAATATTCCCACTCAGGATCATTGTGTGGAACCAAGCCATTTTCAAACACTTTGAAAAATGACCTTTCTGCTATCATTAGGTTAAAGCAGGGATGTTTTGTGGATAATAAACACAAAGGAAAGATCTATGTTTATAATGTTGCTTTCACATTTCTTTCAAGTCATCCCAATGACCTAAACAGGCAATGAAGTGTAATATAGGAATTATGATGTATGGTTTGTGCACCATAAATTCTGACCAACAGTAATGTGACTGCAATAAAATAAAAACATCCAGTAAACTTCTAGCAATGTTGAACGAGGGATGATGTTCGCCAAAATGCAAGGAAATGGTTTCCAGACTCCTCTTCAAAATAGTGGCATGGAATCATAGGTTTAAAAATTTCAGCTGAAAGGCAGCTTCTCCTACAGGGCATAAGATCTCAGTACCGCAGTAGATTTCTGCTGAAATCACCATAGACACAATTTCACTTGAACACATTCAAATAAATTATGCAGTCCTTTCATGCATGCCCTAAGAACTGGCCAACAGTCAGGCTCAGGATGATAAATGGCAAATAACAGCTACAATACTCAAATACTAGGCAATAATCATCTCCAACAAGAGAGGGTCTAATCACCTCCATGACAACAAACAGTATAACTATTGCCATGTACCCATTATCAACAAGCTGGAGGTCACCTTGACAAAACTTAACTGTACTAGCTATAAAAGTGAGTCAGAGTATTCATTTTCTGGTTCCCCATAGCCTTACCATCATCTACAAAGCAGAATACTTTGGAATACCTGGTCTTTTCCCAGGTAAGGGAATCAAAAACTAGAGGGCAAATATTTGAGGTGAGATGGGAAAGGTTTGAAAGGGATCTGAGGATCATCATCTTCACACAGAGGCCGGTGCATATATGGAATGAGCTGCCAGAGAAAGTGGTTGAGGCAGGTACAATAACAATATTTAACATACATCTGGACAGGTACATGGATAGGAAAGAATTAGAGGGATATTGTCCAAATATGGGCAAATAGGACTAGCTTAGATGGGCATCTTGGTCGTCATGGACAAGATGGGCTGAAGGGCCTGTTTCCATGCTGTATTACTCTTTGACTCTAAACTTTACACCTTCAATTATGTGTTTAGCTCCAGCAGCCCTCAAACCCTGCCCACTTGCTTAATTGGCACCCCATCCATCGCTTATAGGTCCACTCCCTCCAACACTGGAGCTTTGAGACTACCTATTGTATCGAGGCTGTCTCAAGGGACAGAAAGGTGTTGGAAATATGGGCAGGTGTCAGAGGCCCATTTGATCCAGGTGTAGGATGCTAACATCAGTGATAATCGCATTTCTTGGCAACAGTGTTCCAATTTATTCAATAACTCATTAAATAATAAAAAAACATTTGTCACATTTTATCATTAGTTAATAGAGAAATGTGAACATTGATTTAAAAAAATTGAACATAGCTTCACAATTGCATTCCCTTGGTCCGAATGGTTCTCCAAGTGACATTTGCGGAGTGTTATATTCTGACTTGACCATCAGCTACACTTTCCTGCCATCCTTATGGGATGCAGACTGGAAATCATCGTAGCTGATTATTTGATACAGCTGATAGCTGACTAAGAATCTTGTGGAAGTTTACACCCTCGTAATGCTGAAATAATCAGAAATTGTTGAGTACACATGCCAGCTTTTAGGTGAAAATGATTCTACTTTGTGAATGTAATCCCTTAAATTCATATTTCCCCACAGAAACCTTCTTTACTGTCTATGGCAGATACCTGACCATAATTAAGTTGTGTGTCTGAAGAAAAAAGACACGTAGCCCCTTCCCAGAAGTATTTTAGCCAGTTGTTCCCTGTCTGATATCATTTCACATTTAAAGTTCAATATGTTTTTACTTTAGCTTTTTGTTTAAGAAGTATGAACAATTTGTGCTTATTTACTGTAACTACTATATTAAAGTGGAGGCTTGCTCTGAAGCAGCAAGAATGATGACCATGGCAAATCCGTGTCTTAACTCAATCAACCCAATTGGCACTGGAACTTAGAATTCTTGCTTACCCAAAAAGAAATCAATCCTAATGTTATGAAATTTCAAGTGGCCTAAAGCAGCAAAACATTTTGAGAAGATCCTTTCAGATTTCTATTTTCTTTATTGTGAAGAAATGCTTTCATATTTTACTTCTGAACCCCTAACCCCCTTGTCTCTAAGACTGCCTTAATTATCTTAAATACCTAAATTATTTATCCTCTTAATCTTCTCACTGATGAGGCATTTCTTGTAGATAACTTGGGTAGATTTTAACCAATGGAAGAAGTAACACTAGGTACACTTATCTTTAATTAATTATTTCATTTACCCAACATCGGCAGCAAGAGAGAATAAACAACCATATTTAACCCAACAAGATGAGACTGCTCTGAACAGAAAAATAATGTTTAGGAAGCAGGTTGAAAGGAATTCAATGGATTCTCTACTACCAGTGTCTGATTCCTCTTTAAAGATTGTGAGAGAATAGAGCATTTTTAAATTATGCCATGCAGTCTTTGTCTGGTATGTTAGTTGAGACACAGAGGGTGATGGTAGAAGGTTGTTTCTCATATCCTGTGGATCGGTGCTGGGAACCTTGCTTTTTGTAATATACTTCAATAACATGCATGTGGATGTGGGAGGCATGATCAGTAAGTCTGCAGATGACATGAAGATTGGCAGGATTGTTGATAGTGTGGAAGGTAGTCTTCAGCTGAAAAGAGATATCGATGTGATGGTGAAAAATGGTAGATGGAGTTTAATCCTGACAAATATGAGGTGATGCATCTTGGGAATACGAATAAGGTGAGAACATATACCATGAATGGTAAGATAGTGGGAAGTATCGAGGAACCTTGGAGGTGGCAAAGCAAGTGGATAATGTGGTTAGAATCACGTTATCCACCTGCTCTGCCACCTCCAAGATTCCTCAATATGGGATACTGGCCTTTATTAGTCAGGGCATTAAATGTATATGTGGGGAGGTTCTGCTCTATAAAACCTTGGTCAGACCTCAGCTGGAGTACAGCATGCAGTTCTAGTCACCATGCTATAGGAAGGATGTGATTGTACTGGAAAGGGTGCAGAGGAGACAAGGAAAGACAAGGACTGGTTAGCAACAGTCAGCATGGCTTTGTGTGGAAAATCATGTCATGAATTTGAGTTTCATGAAGAAGTGACAGAGAATTGATGAGGGCAGGGCAGCAGATGTTGCCTACGTAGACTTTAGCAAGGCTTTTAACAAGGCACCACATGGTAGGCTGATCCGGAAGGTTTGATCACATGAGATCCAGGGTGAGCTAGCCAATTGGAGTTAGGAGTCAGAGTATGGTAGACAAGGGTTGTTTTTTCAGATTAGAAGCCTGAGACTAGTGGTGTGCTGCAGGGATCGATGCAGGGTCCTCTGTTGTTTGACATCTGTATTAACGATTTGGATGAGAATGTAGTTGGCAAGGTTAGTAAGTTTGCAGATGACACCAAAATTGGTGGTACAGTGGACAGTGAAGAAAGTTGTCTAATATTACATTAGGATCTAGATCAACTGGAAAAGTGGGCAAAGGAATGACAGATGGAGTTTAACTTAGACAAATGTAAAGTGTTGTATTCTGGGAATTTAAACCAGGGAAAGACTTTCACAGTGAATGGCAGATGGACCTAGCTCAGTTCAGCCACTTGGTTGGCATGGGCTGAAGGCCCTGTTTCTGTGCTGTATAACTTTATGACTCGATAAAGCTACCAATGAAAGACATTATGGAAAGGACCTTAGAAAAATTCAAGGTGATCAGACAAAGTCAACATGGTTTTATGAAAGGGAAATCATGCTTGATCAATTTATTGGAGGTCTTACAATTGCTGTGCATAAAGGGAATTGGTGGGTAGACAGTATTTAGATTTGCAGAAGATATTTCATAAAATGCCACATCAAAGATTATGGTGGAAAATAAAAGCTCATGATGTAGGGAGGGACATATAGGCATAGACAGGAGATTGATTGCTGACCAGGAAATTTGGTGTCGGCATAATAAAAGGTGTTTAACTGGTTGGCAATATGTAATGAGTTGTGTTCCACAACAATTGATACTGGGCCTCAACTTTCTACAACTTATATAAGTGATTTGAATGGTGACATTGAAGGTACAGCTGCAGGGAAAGTAAGTTGTGAAAAGGACATAAATGGTGTTACAAAAGAGATATAAATGGAGTAAGTGGGTAGACAAAAGACTTGGCAAATAGAGTATAATGTGGGAAAATGTGAAATTGTCCATCTTGACAGAAAAAAAATCTAATTATTTAAATAGTAAGAGATTGCAGAGCTCTGAGATACTGGGGAATCTGGGTGTCCTGATGCACGATTTATGAAAGGTCAATAAGCAGGTACAGCAATTAAGCTATTGGAATGGTATTATTTATTGAGAGGAGAATTGAATACATGTCACAATGTTGAGCAAACTCACAGAGAACCCAAATGCAGCACACCGATACAAGACTGGAGTCAGGATACTTCCT